>JACCGJ010008898.1:0-20980 GCA_013407085.1 Atriophallophorus winterbourni
CGTGCGAGTTGAACTTCCGTAAAATTTCAATATAATTATTACCCCTATTTTTCACGCTTGAAAAGTTGATTCCTAGTTAGAAAGGAAAGAGAACAAATTCAACATGATTGGTAGGTTTACGAATCTTGGTTCATCAATTGTCTCACGAGAAACAAATTATACGTAATCACAAAACAAGCACTGGATTCGAATGTTTATGTGAAAACTGAGAAAAAAAGCTGAGAAGTAAGTGGTATATAAATAATATTATTAACTGAGAATATATAAACTAATACTCTCATTATGTTTACATTTTATGAGTCCTACAGAACACAAATCTTTGCTGAGTAGATTTTCCCCCAAAAAGTTCAATTTGAAGAATTTCCGAAATATGAATGCAATCCAAGCAATTTAACTCAGCATTGTTTGTTGAAGTGAATCAAAACTGAATAAACCGATTGTTGCATAGGGTTCGTACAACGAACCACGATGTTCAAGCACAGAATCACATAGTGATTCGTGGTCAAGCACGCAAGGCGCTTATGGATGACCAAAGTAATGTGTTGCTCACATCCCGCGAACTAACACTCCACTACCGGTTTCTGGCTGTTTGCCGTCATCAGGTGGAGACAGTAAGATTAGGTTCAGTGAGCCTTGCAACAGTGGATAATTGATAAACGAGGTTATACTTGAATGCCACTGTTACATAGGGTTCGTAAATCGAACGACGGTGATCGAACACAGGATCACATAGTAATTCGTGGTCAAGCACGCAAGGCGCTTATGGATGAAGCTAATCTTACTGTCTCCTCCTGATGACGGCAAACAGCCAGAAACCGGTGGTGGAGTGTAATTTCGGGGGAGGTGAGCAACACCTTACTTTGAATAAACCGATTGTGAAGTGTAATATTCGGTAGTAACCAATACGCCAACTTATGCATGGCTGTCATTGCCAAACTGCTCAGACACACTTAACACAAAGCATACATTAATGCGGTAAATCACATAAGAGTAATAAGATTTATCCGTAGTCGCATGTCAGTTCACAATCAAAAACCCTGTAAATAATTCTATTGTGCTCAAGCCTGGCATCAATATGTTATTGCGTCTTCAGTATTGCTCTGTTAATGCTGATAGAAACCGGTCGAGCTGCACCTCCTAGTGAGTGCAAACGCCTCGAAAACGGTCGTTTCAAGTCTACGTTCATATTGCGCGCATAAATTCTGAGAATATGCACAGGCATTTCAATTATATAGTTAATGCTTAAAAATTATCATACTAGCTGTCAAAATGATGCTTATTTGATATTTACGTATTATTTCCTGAAACACGTAAATATGCGCACAGAATGAAAGAAAGTTTATGGTAAATGTGTAAGACTATTCGCCACATCAACGCTTGCCAACAGATAAATCATATGAATGCAATAAATTGATTTTCATAAGTTATTGTGATACGTGAGATTATTTTCTATCAAACACACCTGACGTTCCAAGGTTTGCTGCCATCAAGATTTTCACAGAACTACCGTGAATAATTTGAGGTGAAATCTTCACCCATAAGGAAAAGAAATATTCCCTGTTTGGTAATAAATCCGATAACCATAAAATATTTTCGACTGGTTGGGTCAAAGATATTTCGCGGATTGCCAAATTTGTCGTTGAACCGAAAGTATTGGTTTCAACTAAAAATATGTTTACGAAAATATACCGTATATATAGTTAGGAGCGAAATTTGGATTATATCTCATAGACTATTCAAGTTTGAATATAGATAAACTCTTTGAGCTTTCCCAATCGGCAGGTATAACATTACAAACAAAGCATACACGCACCGAATAAAAATAGTTCCGTTTGAAGTGTGGTATTTTCAACTTGCAACAAGACCACGGCTGTTGCTGGAAGATCAAAGGTGAAATAATATGTCCATTTTGTGGGAAGCAGTAGTAAGTATTTTGTATGGGATGATGAGATCACCTCGCATTCTCCTTTGGGCAAGTGTCCTCAGCTCTAGTCGTCTGAGTCGACGGCGAATAGCATATTTTTGAGACCAATGACAAGCTTAGAAGCTCTCTGGCATATGTAATCCAGAAGTAAGTTGTCTTTTTAGAGCCATGGTATCCAGGCTTGGGCAGCATAATCTAGAACCGGGTGTATATGTGTTCATCATGAGCAGCCGAGACGCGCTTTTGTAAACGGTTTTGCATTGTAGACAATTTTTCAAACTACGGTAAATCTAGACTTCCAAGTCCATTTTTTCTTTAGTGTACTCCAGGATTTTGTCACCGAGATTGTATTGATAGGAAAAGCCAAGGTCACGACCGATCTGAATCATCTTCGATTTTGCATACTCAATGACAGTTTATTTTCGGATGACCAGTTGAACAAAGCACTCAAATCGTTTTGCAGCAAAATACAATCGTCAGCATTTTTGATTTGCGTCCATATTTTTATATCCTCAGCAAACAAAACCATCTTACTATCATTTGGTATTGGTATATCGTTCATATAGACTAGAAAATGTATTGGTCCAAGCACTGATCCTTGTTGAATAAAATTACTGACATCGACTTTCTTCAAAAAGCCGTTCACACGAAATCTGATGTGTCTGTTGATGAGGTAATCATGTATTAATTCATATAGTCTTCCAAAAATACCGTGTTTCTTTAGCTTGTTCAAGAGTAAATTATGATAAACTCTGTAGGATACTTTAGAAATCTTGAGGCAGCGCGCATGAATACTGCCTCCCAGCATCTACAACCCTCGTCGAATCGTCTGTGCTTGTCAGCAAATTTGTTAGACATGAGCGATTTCCGCGAAATCCGTTTTGGGCAACTGCCAAAATTTCGTTCATTTCCAGATGTCGCACGATTTCTGCGGTTATTATTAGCTCAAAAACTATTGATACCGAGGACAGCAAGGTCACCGGCCTGTAATTTTTAACTTCAGAAAGACAACCACCTTTGTAAATAGGTTTTATTTGTCCCAGTTTCCAGTCTTTTCGCACTACGCCAGATTGGAGCAAATTATGAAACATGCAAGATAGAGGTTCAGATAGCTGCGCATGACAGGATTTGAGCAGTTTTGGAGTTATCTCGTCTGGTCCTGGAGATTTCTTCACGTTTAATTTTCGTAAGTGCTGTGCTACCACCATCGGAGTAATCAATACTTCACTCAAGGTCGGTCGGTCAAGTCGAACGATTGGTTCCTGATCATGCTCCGTGGATTTCGGCGCAAAAACTTCGGCATAAAAGTCTGCCAACAGGTCAGCGGTCTGATTTATGGATTCTGTGAAGCCGGACGAAGATTTTAGGGAAAAGACTCCTGGGTTTAATATTCGTAATATTGTTTACGAGTCTATGCAAAAGCTTCGGATTTTGGTGCATCTGGGAAATCGATTGCGATTGAAATGCTTGTATATCATCTCGAATTAAGCTGAAAACTGCTGCGCAGTCGTGTTAATTGTCCCCAAGAATCACCTTTGCTATTATTGTCTGTTTCATCAAATATTTAGTCCTGCTTCGTAGTATAAATGTATTACGTTAAGAAGTTTTCTCCAAAACGGACATTGAATATTTATTTCGATATAGAATTCAGGTGTTGTAAGAGAGAGCGCCAATAACTATTCAGGCCGCAGCAATACAGTTGTGCGAAACTATTGATTTGTAACTTGACACACAGAGCACGCCCAATCACCATTTTGATGCATTTCGTTCCGTCACTGTTGCGCCTGGCGCTACAAACGTACGCGATTTCTAGGACAAGGTGATCGCTTCGTCCGATCGGCAGTTTATGAAGATATTCTCTACAGTAGTGGGATCTGATTAGGTCCAAGGTAGACGCTCGGTCTGATCCCGTCATACGAGTAAACTGAATACGTGCTTATAAAGGGGTAACATGGACAACGGCTTTTAGAACTGTGCACACCATTCAGTCTGTGTCAGTAGCACTTTCTTTCAAACGAAACCACAGCATAAAGTCTATTGAAAGCATCGTCGCTCTAAGCATTGGCATCAGCTTCATCTTATTCTTGTTAGGCGCACTAATATAGGATAGGATACACCTCACTAGATCATATCAAAGAGCAGACTGCGGCACGGACCATTCGCTGGTTTGTGCAAAACTGAAGCTTCCCTAGTTGAGATTTCACCGCACCAAATTTCCTGCTAAGCAAAGGATAGATGTCACTCGCGTGTGCGAACTCAATCTAGCTGCGCGATTTGCAATAGCCTTCACAGCCAAGTTCAACAAGACAACCCCACTCGAATCGGCTTCAAATAACTTGAATCGCTGGGAAAGCAGTATATCTCATTTGACACGACCAATTTTTAGTCAAAGCTGATAAACAACAAGCACTGACTTACATTCAACTACTTGTACATCATAAGTATGCAGTTGTTGATCAATTAGTATCGGAGAAAACCAACATAATTTCACCGAATTGATGCCCACGAATTCCCAGGTTAGCCCTGCCACCGCACTAAGCGTTGCGAAATAAAGTGCTGCACTGTAAAGATGGAAAACTGTTTAGTGGATATCATGCAATCAGAAATGGAGAAAACGGCTTGCTCAATTAATTACCTTGGTGGTCCGATGTAATTGACATTCAGTAGACTGACGGAGACCTTCATCATCTTTGCTTCTGTGAGGTTTTCCAAGATTGCTCGGTAGGTTCCCTTCTCAAACGCGATTTTCCCTTCAGTTAATTTCTCGTACAAATGGACTAGCGAATTGTTCATTGGAACATGCGCAAATTTAATTAAATCGTTAGCTATACTCTTGAATTCGGTAAAATTCATCCCATGTTCCACATCAAAGTAATCCTTGGGTAACAAAATTGGCAAAAATCAATTTAATTCATGCCCACAAACTTAAATTTGTCCATTTTTTGCAATCTTAAAAATGACTTCAAATGACAAATTTATCGTTATTGCTTGAGAAATATTTCGCAAAATTTTAAACGAAATGCAAAAGTGAAAATTGACTAGTATGCTCAATCGTTTTTCACGGTAAATGTAGCAATTCGTCGAGCTTAAAGTTGGAACCTTGTCAAATAAATTTAGTAAAAACCGATGCGCAATCAAAGTTGCAGAGCAAATGAAGCGTTATTCAAGATTTAGTTTTATACTGTTGTATACCACGTTAATTTTGACAATAAATTCATGAGGTATATTGAGGTTTGGATTATTTATAATTCGAAGAACGAAGATCGCAGCTACCAACTCTGGGGAATATGCTCATTCGCATGCATTTTCATCACGCACACACACCACGACCGGTTTCGTGCTGTTTGTACTCATCCGGTAGGGAAAGTAGTATCAGCATCCGCATGCGCTTGAAACAGGGGAATAATGCTAAACATGTTGTGCTTGCATGCCATTGTTGGATAAGGTTATTATGAATGGGGGTTTTAGAATTGCATAAATGTGCCCGGCACTATACGTGCATTATTGTTGATGTCGTGTGCGAGATTGTGTGATTAAAACAATTACGTCTATGTGGCTACCACTGTTGTTAAACTAATTTTGACATACGTCGATGCAGAAACTGATTCAACCGAATATAAACTCATGTGTTAATTGATAATCCTTGGAGTTTGTTCCTGATCAACAATCATATCAAACATGCGAGTACAACATGTTTCATACATTTCTCAGTTTTCTTACACTTACGCCCTGCCACAAGAGCAGGGATCGCTAAAAAGACCGATGACGAAAATCGTGAACCCATTATAATTCGGCTTTCGGGAGTTTTGCATAAAAACAACTCAAGGAGATGGGCAACATCAGCCACTATCGAAAGATATGCAATTCGTCAATGTAGCTCATAGCAGCCTTGTTTGGTTGAGGTTTGAAATAAAGCGGTTGCGACGAAATCACTTGCCAAACAGATCGTGGTGGCAATCGGGACAGATGTGTTGAATAGCTTATATAGTGTGGGACAGTGAAATGTCATTCAATTTCGTGTGCCTAAAAAGCCTCTGACCACATGGCGTTATCTTATGATGTGGGATTCGGGGTAAGAGTAATTCGAATTAAAAGGGATGACCTCAATGATCAATTATCATGATCGACAAATAAGTGTGAAATACATGGGTTCAAATGGCAAGTGTCGCATCTACTTTCATCGAGTGTAAACACACTAACAGACATGGCAACTGGATTGGAGATTTATCCTCGAATGGTCTAGTTTACTCGTTCTAGCCTTGACATAATAATGATTACACGAAAGTTCAAAGCAGGATGATATACCGAGACATACGGAACAAATTGTGGAAACCTCACTTAAGCTAACCGAAAGATTTATCTTACAATTAAGAACAACCTACTCCGATAATTGCCGGTCACACAACGAGATGCCAAAGAATGTGTTTGTTGCGCGATGGACAATCGACTGATTTACGTGAAACGCAGAAATCTCACAAAATACCAAAATAATGTACGATAAATGTGGACAATATTACCTATCTGTTTTACAACCTGTATTTTCTCTACCAGAGAACGGATTTTCAATTAATACAATGTTATTGTTTAATACATTTCGTAAATAACATAAATCATTGAGAAATATCTAAAACGGTATATTCCGTTACTTCCAATACGTGTCTTTATATTCAAAGTGAAATAGAATATATTCGTCATCAAAATAGTATTGATTAAATTTGGATAAAACTCGGTACAATAACTTGTATATAACAGACAATTATTCCCACTGAGCGTTTTTAAAGTTGAAGTCAAGTTCATCCTGTTTATTTGGTGACAATATCGGATTAATAAATCTACGGTACCTTAGTGTGGCGCTCACATCACAATTACTTTCACATCACAATATATGGTAGTTTATAGGCGCACCGAGTTCTTGGTCAGGAACCAGCTTGATTTGTTATTTCAACACCGTTGAAATCTAAAACAGTTTTCATTCAACCTAATTAGATTATCGCAATGTCATCATGCGCGGATATTAGTTGACCCATGAGTTGACCCATGGGTTATAAAAGCAATAAAAATTTTAAGAATTATTCTCTCAAATACCGTAATGTTAAAAAGTGATTTGCCGAGATACATTTTCGATATAACCAAAATTCGTTCTAAATTCGAGTGCATCATCTACCTGAAAATGTTCGGTCCGATTCAAGCAAGGTTCACCCGGGTGGTTGACTTCGCAAACATGCACACGGAATCCAACAAACAAACCATTCACGTCCACCTCAAACTCATTTGTCAACGCTGGCCATGAAACGACTGCCAGATTTGAAGTGAAGGTCACGACCTCGGGAGCACTCGTTTGAAGACTCGGTGGGTTTTCGCCGGTGAAGGTGAACGCCGTCTGGTTTGTAGTCTCGTTGCTCTTCACTGCATTTTGAACACCCAATGTGATCTGAGGTATATTCAAAAACACTGCTTAATGATTGTTTCAGGCTAAACATTACTTGTTTCATGAAAAACTACAAAACAGTTTCATTCATAACTTCATATAACCTGATCCCGGTGTTGATACCGGATGCGCGCAAGCAGTACGAACCCACTTGTGATGTTTGTGTATGAAGCACTGCATGCAAATGCGGATAATTGTTCGAACCTATGGTTTTAACAGATGTACATTTGTGTGGCACATATGATTGAACAATTTGATCGTGACGACATTATCCATTACTGGTTTCAATTCAGATTATGTTCGCCGATATTCGCGGCATTGATATCCTGATTCTACTATCGCGATTTCTGGAAATTCATTTGATAATCGCACCAAACTTGCTCATCCGGTGTGGCTCATTGCATCTGATATTCACATAACAGTAGCAATGTTAAATCACCCGGGTGGTTGACTTCGCAAACATGCAAACGGAATCCAACAAACAAACCATTCACGTCCACTTCAAAGTCATTTGTCAATGCTGGCCATGAAACGAAGGCCAGATTTGAAGTGAAGGTAAATACCTCGGGAGCACTCGTTTGAAGACTCGGAGGGTTTTCGCCGGTGAAGGTGAACGCCGTCTGGTTTATAGTGTCGTTGCTCTTCACTGCATTTTGAACACTCAATGTGATCTGAGATATATTCAAAAACGCTGCTTAATTATTTTGAATAAGTATATGTACTATACATTTAAAACCACTTGTTTTCCTTAGCATGTATTATTATCATAAATTGCACGGTATACCAAATATGCACAGCAGCAATATTTGCCAACAATTATTGAAAAGAATACTCACTTTGTATTTTCTGAATGCAATGACTGGATACTTATAAATGATCCTTCGTGTTGAGTTCAGCTCCTTGTACTCATCCGAAGTCAGAATTACCTCTTCGATACTTCGATGGAGTTCGAATGATCCTTTATCGGTAAAAGGCTTCTTGCAATTGATACATTTAATTCCGAGGATGTAAATCAGCCCGGGTCCGTTGTGTAGTGTTTCATGCAGAGGCTGTTGAAAATGGTTTTATAGACGTGACATTAGTTGACTCACTTGAAATTGTTAATGATTATTTGAGCAACAATCTTGATAGACGTTTGGGGTGAATTTTGACCAACAACGAGAAAGACAAGCAAATGATGTGTTCATAATTCACAACGTGTGCCATGAATGTACAACAATTGGTAGTAGTTTGATTTAGAAAACACTAATGTTTTAGCCATTAACAAAACATCTGAGCGTAAGAAGTGTCTCGGAATCGCAACTGAAATGGCTGCCTAAATTGACCGGAATGTTCACTTGACTGTGACCTATGGACTACTCGGAAAATTTGGGATTGCCAGTCATATTCAAATTTAAAAAAGCGTCGCTTTCGTCTACACATTACTTTTGTTTTGTGCGTATTAAACACGTTTAATCAATCGGCTTTCCTCTTGTGTTGTGGGATTTGATGGGTGAATGCTTTTATCGTGGGGCATCTTGACCTCAGAATAAATCGAGACGCAGTCAATATGCGTGCAATATGCAACTCTGGGGATTGTTGATTGTTGGACCGATGAAACCGAACTGTGATCATTAGCCAGATGTGCGTCACCTGGCACTTGTTGACCTGAAATTCCCGGACGCAATCATTTCAGGCCTCGTTCTACCCTTCCCACTAAATGAGCATTTGGTGGAAGTTGGCGGGATTTTTGAATAAATCATGAAACAAAATTCATTCTCAATCAATAATTCACAGCGTTTTGAGTAAACATTTATCACCTCACTGCAGAGCAGTAAAAGCTAATTGCACCTGTATTCTCTTGCCAATTTCGGTTGCTATGTAGCGAAGGAAATGTTGCGAATACGTAACGTATAAGCTCAATAGGAAGTTTTGATATTGGTGATTGAGGTATGGGAGGTGGAGTGTTTAGAAAAGAACCATACTTTGTATAACCATGATATTGTGATATGCTTAAAGAAATAAAAACGTTTCATTTTCGAGCCAGAGTTAACGGTAGAGTGCTATCTGGGATTCTAGCCATCTACCTCCGTAGTTAATTTCAATTCAAAAAGATACAAGTTATTTTATTTCCCATCAATGAAAATGCAATATTCAGCACAATTCGGATTACTACGTAATTTTCATTTCAAATCTATCATTTAATTCATTTTACGTATATATCCATAATTTAGGGTATGGAAAATTTAGGCTGTATTCAAATTATTGTTGATTTTAAGACGTTACTCACTTTCCATGAAATGATGATAATCCGGGAATCCGCGAGTACGATTCGAAAATTTGTTGGTTGGGCTACAACCGGTCTCGGGGATGTGTAACACATTTCTTTAGAAGGTAAGTCAAAAGCTGGTTCGACGTTGCTCGGCGCGGATACACTCCCATATTTATCAATCGATCTTACTCGGAAATGATAGACCAAATCAGCGCTCAGAACCACAATGGCTTTCTCAACGATTCTGTCTCCGTCATTGTCATATGTTGAGCTTCGTAGAAGCGTATTCTCGCTAGAAACTGACACCCAAGCAAAGGATTTGGCCATGGTTTTCGCCATTAATTTTGCATTTCTCAATCTTCGCATCTGAAATGTCTCCGAATCATGTCCTTCTTTATCTCTGTTCAAATAATCTTGAGCACCAATATCATCTCGATAAAAACCGTACACCCATTCAATGAGATATTTCTCTGGTGTCTGACCACCGTTCGAAAAGTTCCAGTGCAATATCGCGAATGCATTCGTCCCCAAATTCGCCCGACACTCAACAGTCAAACCAAATGGCTCTCGATGTACTCCTAGAATGCATAAAGATACGGAAACATGTAATAAGATATATTTTCATTGGCATTTATAATCTGAGTTCTATAGCACTTGCCTTGGAGAGCGCCTTCGGTCTCTACGAAAAAGCTAGTACCAGATTTCAGTACATCGTCGGCAATAATCCAGATGCACACGAGGTATATGCTATTGGCTCTCAACCTTTGAATCGTCATACGTTCTTGCTGTGAATATGTAATCCATGGATCTATTGCCAAATATGATTGCTTATAATGCACTGGTAAAAATTTGGTAGAGAAAAGAAAGAAGATAACAGCAGCAAGTTGCTTTTTATCATAAAATAATTGTCATTAAGTGCCCAAGCTCAAACTTGTTCGGTTATTCGCCCTCTAATCTATTTTTCAAGATCTAATTGCGTTTGCAGAATTTCGAATAAAGTTGATTAGCCATGGACAATAATTTAAAATGTTAATACGACAGATTACCAACCTGCTAAATATGTATGAACATGTCATCACTGTACACATTGTGAATAGAAAAATAACTTTGGTCAGGCACATTGGCATGGTACACAACTATTATTAATCCATATGTGTATTTTCTAGTTATATTCAACGAAATGGGAAATCACTGAATCAATGCGAGCGATTAAAGCAACACCTAAAATTAGTCACTTCAAATCGAGAGAATAAAATCACGCGTATTACTGAATTTTATCCTCAAAGTTCATTGTTCAAAACTTGTGTAATAGTATTCTCAAGGTAAAATGTGATACCGCGTAAGTAATGTGTCGCTCACATCCAACACACACCACTACTGGTTTCTGGCTTTTTGTCGTCCTCAGGTTAAGATAATGAGATTAGTTTCAGTGAGCCTTGCGATTTGATTCTCGTAACACTTCACTAAAATATATGGAATTTTCGTAGTTGTGTGTAGATGCGTGTAACGTTTACTCGAATATGGCATTAAAACAGCTTTTTTAATTGTAAATTACTCAAACCCTGCTGAGCGCATGGCAGTGAGGTTGAAAGTATTTTAGCCTATTCCCTATTCGCATGCATGCCCGTCACACACTCACATCAGTCAAGCTTTCGTGATGTTTGCACTCAACAGCTAGGTACATAACGGCCAGCATCCAAATCATTTGAAACAGTAGATAAAGTAAAAGCAAATTATGTTTCAAAGTAATGATCCACTGTTTAAAAATCTGGCAATATCAGGCTGGTCAAACTCCACAAGTAAACGGTTCATAGGTGTTTGAAGAAAATTCAAGAAAATATGGATTTTTTGTTCTGGCCTGAGTGTTGATCCCATCTAAATGCGTGTTGCTACACCTGGTTTTTCTGATTTTAGTTTGATTGATCGTACTTGTCGATGAATCATTAAATGGCTTGAAAACGTATAACGTGTGTGCACATATTATAACTTACGCCACAAAACTTCGAATCGCTTAATGATACTCGCTGACGTCTCCCATGAATTCAAATCCAACTGGAAAGTAACATTTGTTTTTCCGACTGAATATGCATGTGGATGAGGTAGAGTATCCAGAGTTTGAATGAAAACGGGAGCACTATAAGAGTAAGTGTTATTGTAGTGATTGAGAACTCATATAATTACTAAGAACAATATATTTTAATAAATGATCGACGCAATTCTGAATAAACGCTAGCAACAGGATTATTCCGCTTAAATCGGTGTAGCAGGATTTCTTTAAACGTTTAAAACTTCATTGACAAACAGGCTCTAAGAAATCTTTAATTCTAGATTCAATTTCTATACTCAAACCAACACAAGTTGATTCCGTAGTCGTAGTCCAGTGGGACCCCTTCTAATTGTGCATCGTGTGCTCAACTCATCAGAAGGGTTTATTACATTGGCCTTTGTGAAGCACTTAATTTGATGGATGAGAGGCGTCTGAATATTCCTATTCCAGAAACTAACTTTCACTGCCTTTGAAGACTCAATGTTACGAAAAATCAGCTTTCATAGCGAACAGAAAAGATGAAACATTCAGTTACAATTTTCACGGCTGCACTCGGAAGCGGATATGTGTGTGAAAACCCGATAGGACTACACATACGATACCAAGAACAGGCGTACACTGGAATGTTTTTCGAAATGCCAAAAAGTAGCTAAAGTTCGTAATTCGCGATGATAAGTAATTTGTAACATTGGAATCTTGTAGAACAGATAGAAAAACATCGTAAGATACCCTACACTATCATAGAACTTGGCTAATGTAAAACCAGGAGATTTTTTCTTGAGAAGACGGAATGTCGCCCTTTGTTCAGAAATCATGTGAGATGAGGCGTTGTGGCCCGCAATGAGATACATTCAAAAATTCACAAAATAAGTAAATTTTACCAGCCGACTTGGAAACCGATGTTATTACACCAATATGTATAGGTGGCATTTGTTCGGATCCGGCTGATTATCTCCATATAACGCTGCTTTCAGTGATCTCTAAATTATTATTATTAGTGTTACCATGCCCCTTGTGAGCCTCTAAATTGTTTCATAAACACAAGCATATAACGTGCTCACCAATATAATCGATTGGACGCAAGCATTAGACGATGGGATTTGGGTACATTCCTGTTAATTATCTAAAGCTTTGGGGTGAGTTGATTACTCTTTACTAATTTGGTGCTGAATGTTAGTGTTACTGGAAATCTGCATGCTCGATTCACGAAACATTTTTCTAATGGCGTGAAATTGATGAAGTGATATCAATAATATATGGTCGAATTGCCAGAATTATTGGAGCCACTGGCAGAGTATCCGGTCCAATATTGTTTCTAATATTGGTAAATGCTCTACTGCAATCGGTACTAGAAAACCTTAATATTGTTTCACCGATGGTGTAGAAATTGGATGAATTTAAATTTGTTGAGGATTGCCAAGTCTTAAAAGCAGACCTAAATAAACTCTACTATTTGAAGATTCAAAACGTGCAGCCTTTCAATGTTTGTGGATGCAAAATGTTACAGGTTGGAAAATCCTTCTTTGTCTCATACGAACATGGCTGTCAGATGCTTGAGTGTATTATATCGGAGGACCATTATCCAACAACCGGTCACAATATGGTATGTTGAATAATACAGTGTTTTCCCTAGTAAAACCAAAATCATTTGTGCTTCTCTTTAACCCAAACAAACATTTTCAGCCGATACATTCCCACTCCATGTCAAGCATGTATACACATTTACTTCTTTTTCAACCCCCTGAATACAAACACAAAAAACGTGAAAAACAAAATGTGTTTACATATTAGAAGCCTATTCTAAGACATTGTACAGCTATTTGCTTCTACATCAATAAATTTCGAATCTTGAATGATGAAATGACACATTGCACCAACAAACGAGTTTTTAGTTGTCTTGTCAGCAATGATATATAATTTCCTATTATGCATTAAAATCTCAGACACGGTTCCAGAGTACTGTTGAACAAAATGTTGAGACCAGACCGATGAATATTTTAATGGATGAAGTTTGTCTAATGAATGTTAAATTTCGCTTTCTTTTGTGATGCTTCGTCAGACCAATGATGTTGCAATACTGATGGGAAATCAGAATTTAGAATAACGTCAGTAAACGGGTTATTTGAAATTGTTCAAACTATCTCTTTCTAATTAATAACTGAAAATTTCAAGACATCATATTTCGTGTTGATATTTTTGTTATGCCAACTGCAATACTTTACAAAGTTTTATATCGAGTAAACATCTATATTACTGAATACGAATTGAGCAGCACAAAACAACTTATCAGTACGGAACTCACAGGCTAATGCATATTGATACCTGATCCAGAAAACAATCCTAACTGAACACTTTCTGCAACTTGTGCTTTGCGGAAGATTTAGTACATGAATAGGTAAAGCCAATGATAAAACTTTATATAGAAGGACCGCACGATGAATCACTTGAAATTAGTCCGTTTTGTAGAAGCGTGATTTACAACGACGTCACATTCTGGTGTAAGTTTCTGAAGCGGATTAGCAGTATTTTAAAAATATTAGACATCAGATACAGAACGAATCACGCAGTTTATAAAACAATTGAATTCTCGCTATTTTACCTCGGTGGCCCCGTCTTAGTTATGCTCAGTATGTGTACCGTGATTTTATATTTTGTCTTCTCAGCCAACCCAAGTATTCGTGCGCTATAATGCATGATTTCGCTGTTTCCTTCGGATTTGGTAATTAAATATTGAGTGTTGTTTGAGCTTTCTCTGTGTGCTGCAGTTCTATCCGTATCGCTTTGTCGTAAATGCATATGGTAATTTGTTGGAGGTTCTCGAACAATGAAGTTCTGAAAAATGAATGACATTTTATTCGCAACTCAATATTCTCGCCGTCATGAGTGAAGGTTCACTTACCCAAATGCCAGGTTCTTTATTGTCACAAACAGAATAGAATTGTTCACAAACAATTAAGGAAAATCCACAAAAGTACCACTGGGCATCCTGTTGTTCGATTGATTTTGGGATCGTCCAGTTAAGTTCAACTTGGTTCGATGTAACTTTGCCAAATTTGACTCCACTGACGACATCTTGGGGTAAGCTTTCCCCTGAGTAACCAGAACCAACTAGCTCAGCTTGCTGACACCAACCTATATGGTTTCGTGATGTGATCATCACCTGTAATGCGGAGTATTTTGAAAAAATCTGAACACTGTATTATAGAGAAATGCGAATGATTGAACTAATTTTCACTGAAAGCAAAATCGGATATAATGTCTCCTTGTCACTAGAAGTGGACGCAAATTACTACGCTAGGGAAAAAATGTAGCTGTCAGCATTTGCGAGACGGGAAAACTGTTTTTAGGTTTTTCAATTTCTCAACTATGCATCCCAGTGATCTGAAAAAGAGACTCAAAATATACAAGGAAAAACCAGCAGAAACCTTAATTGAAAACATTCGGTTCAAACGTCATTGAGATCTTCCAAAATTATATTTTGGAAAATATTCTATACAATGAACATGAATGCAAAATATTTTTGATCAATGCGGTTACCATAATCATAACATAAATGTTTATCATATTTTGAATATTTTGTCTAAAGTTTTTATGACAATATTTAAGTTTGTCATAGAGCTTTGTGTTAGAAACTTTTATCAAGTACAATAGTCCAACGCATCAGTTCGATCTGGCAACGTTTGATAATTGTGTTATTTGAACTTTCAATAGCGTGAATTATCGCGTTAGTTCAATTGATGTTCCGTCCAAGTCCCCACAAACCTTGGCTCTCTTGACCGATCTTGTCCAATTCCAAATTGCATGCTGACCTTCTACATTTACTCCAGTTTCTTTATCTTATGTCACGCGAAATTTAATAATTCGATTCATTCTTTACTGTGTGTTGACAAATGTTTTCGCAGTGTGTTTAACGTTCTCTGTTCCTGGGTAGTACCAAATGGTGGATTTCTCCTAGCCATTAGAGCGATCTCAGCTGGCATTTTTCGATAACGCAGATCATGCTTATACGTAATAAATAAATCACGAGTCGTTCTATCCGTTCGCGTTGTTTCCTTCTGTTTCTATATTCTCGTGTTATGAATCGCGCATAAAATACTGGTCAACATATTCACAGTTTTGCAAGCTTGAAGGTTCAAAGATTTGCAGACTCATGACACAATGTGCTCATGTTTTAGGATCGTTATAAGTTGCCTAATAAAGTAAAAATACTCTATTATAAAGTGGTTACATAATAAAAACAAGAAATCCTTTAGGAAATCTGGTATTCCATTCGTGATTACTCTGGAAATGTTGTTGAAAAATTGCTATATATATATATATATATATATATATATATATATGCATAAGAATCTGCGGCAAAAGCTTCGTTGAACTTGGGAACATTTTATAGTTTTGTACAAAAAGAGTTCCCTTCTTATCTACGGAGAAATTAGTGCTACAATTTTAGCCAGATTTCACGAGTGGCTTCACTAATGTAAATTAAAATAACAATATCACTCACTTCGTATTCCTCGAGGTCTCCAATCATTACTTTGCGTGATTTACTATGTGCATCTCCAAGAAATTGATCAAAGTTGAGTACAGTTGTAGCATTACCACGAAGTGTAAACTTCATTGTCTTCGTATAGTCTTTACAACTAACGCAGTTGATGTTAATATGATATTCGAATCCCGTACCATCTTGTTCATGCAATAGAATTGGCTGAAAAACAATAATTTTGGTTTTTAGCTAAACTTGCCCCGTCAAAATGTAGTCATAGCTTCATGATGTTGTTATTTTACAGAGCAACGTTGGTGAACATGTTAAGCCTAAGTTGAATACATTTATTCATTTGTTTGGAAGACACCAGACTTAAACCGGTAGGCCGTCGTATCTCGGCATTAATTTTTTATTTGGAATTGCGCAATAAATCGCTTTGAATATATGTCAGCAATTTGGTTGGCCATTCGTCCTAGTTTGCTAACGAACAACTGCAGCGAAATCACGAATAGTGGTCGGACATTATAAATTTGCATTACCGAATAACTAGATGATTTCAGATGTTCATGGGATAGATTTGGTGCGCACAATCATAGCCAGCAATAATCCACCACGAATATATATTTCAAACGGAAAATCTTTTATATAACTGGAATCAGTTCAGCTCATTAAACCTAATCTTACTGCCTGACGAGGGCAAGTAGTCAGAAACCGGTTGTAGTGTGTACGTGCAGGGGATGTGAGCAAAGCAAAACGGGTTATTTACATTGATTTGATCGGTTGACTAATATTCACTTTGTGGATTGGTCATTCAAATGTTTTCTTCGTCATTCTGATTAACCGTGGCATGCAAGTATAACTTTGTCTACCAATTATTCACTGTTCCAACCTTCACTGAATGTTACCCCTGTGTCTTCACCTGATGTCGGCAAAACGCGGAAGTGGTTATGGTGTGTAAGTTCAAATACTGTGAACAAACTTAAAATAGAATAGTTTTGTTACACGGAAATTTTAACGCGCTCATGCCTCGAAGAAATCTACCGGCAATCGATTGTAATAAATAATGCAAATAAATTTGATTGCAATAGGTTAGATCAGGTTTTAGGTTACGTTTCACTTCTGACACAGAAGCTTCGTCAGACCAAGGGTGATAGTCAGGACAGGGAACATGATTAACTAGCAATCAACCCCCCCCCAACTGATTTGACCTTAACGTTAAACAGCCTTTAGTACGCCTACTGCGTGTCACGTCTCGTAGACATAACCAGGATCAGTGTTCGATTTGCCTACTAGTGTGTATCCACATCAATCTAATACAAGTGAACACGGTCAAGGTCGGTTGACAAAGCGGCCCATATGCGTAATAATACATAACTAACAGGGCTAAGGTTAAGGTATGTTTGAAGAAAAACAAAAATCTAATTACCTAGTAGATATACGGTGAATAACAACTATCTACCTTCGCATCAGTGCCAAGCACCATATTGTGGATATTGTTCTAACGAAGCTTCTGTGTCAGAAGTGAGACGTTACCCCAAACCTGCTCCAACTTAAGTTTATCGAAATGTAAAATCAAACTATTATGGCACGTGACGCAAAAATTACTCTTGTCATAAAATCACAGCGAATTTGATATACAAAAGTAAATTTCTCGGCTTTATTATTGACGAGATTTTTGCGACGCTATCTCCACGATTGCTATCACTTTCTACACGATTTACGTGGTTATTATCGTTGAGAGCAGTATACATGGCTTGAATTTGAACCTTCCTAAGATAGCGTATGATAGGCTTTCACCACATACTGTTTATGAAATCCTTAATGGAATGTGGTTAATTTTTATTAAATAAGGTCTTGTTTTTCCTGAATGGAATCATTGTAAAACAATAAGCAAACCAAGAAGATCAATTTCACAACCGGTCAAGCTGTTCACTGACTTGTGCATACGTGCTCATGTACAAACTAGCAAACGCTTCGGGTGAACAAAAATATCCACATCTGAATATTTTAGAATCACACCCTACGAACCGTTTCACAATGTTTGCACATGTAATGTTTGTCTTTATAAGATACAACAAAATCTCTTGACTGATTACTTCAAATGTTCTGCTTATACATTCGCATTAAACTTAATAAAACATTTTCCGCAATTCTGAAAACGTAGATATTCCTGCCACAAACTCTAAACGACAGATCCGAAATATTCTGGCGAATGAGGTCTATAAAAGACGGAAATGGTTGCGCAAGGTCATTTCAGTTCCATATGTGGCGCACATCTGGCCAAATATCACATTTCGGTTTCATCAGTGCAGCATTAACCACTTCAATCGCGTTGCACAAACGAACATTGATTGTGTCTTGCTTTATCCCTGAGGTCAATCTGTCCAACGCTAATCGCACGAATCCCACAACACAAGAGGAAAGCCGATTGGTCAAAGGCGTTAAATACGCACAAGACCACTAACGAAAGAAACGCCAATCTTATACAGGCAAAACTGATTCACAACATATCTTTTGTTACAACGTTCGGATGTCAGTTGATTTCTTGCCAACCGGAACAATTCAAGCCTCGCAACCCAATGCTCTTTTGGGCGAAATTGAGAATTGCATGTCGTTGGATTGCGGCTGACGTGGTCCATCTTCTCATTCGCAAATCGACAGTATATCGGTGCATTATACTAACTGTTTAATCAAAATTATTCCGTGGGAAATGTATGATTTTATTCAATCTTTATCTCAATATTGACGGCATATTTTCGTTCTCTCGCGATTACGTGATTACATCGTATTTGATGGACAAAATTATATATCATTGGCTTACCGACCATTGAACGATGAGAGTTCCAGGTTCTGTACCGAATATATTTAGTTCTTGTGGATTTTCATGAGGTGCAACCGGACGGGCTACACAAAGACTGTTCATTGGTCCCGTCTCTGAATTCGATATTTTACTAGGTTCTGAAATCCCGATTGATTTTTTCCCGCGAACTCTGAAGTAATGTACCGCATCTCCCGTGATTGGTGCCGTGACAACAAATAGGATAATTCCATTCTTTTTCTGCTTAAATATGCGTAATTTTTTTGAATTAAAAATTTTCCAACGTGCTTGATGGATAGCGCTGTTTGCCGTTAAATACAAGTTAAGTTTTTTTATCGCAAAAGTTGTATAATTTTGGACGAAAACGTCACTTATTTGTAACCGATTGACTGCCGTAATATGCTCCAAAATTATTTCGTCGACACAGTCAAAAGTTTCTGTAGCCATCCAAGTGAGGTAAGCGATGTTTCCAGCTTCATCTACTGCATCACACTTGGCCTGCAGCATTTCTGGGGCTGTTGGTTTATCTGCAAGATAAAGGCATTGAACATTTTATAAATATTATTTAAGATGAATTCTGAAGCATTCTTCAATATATTTTTATAAGTTCTCCAATTATTTTGGCCAAACTTATCGATTGACCTGTAATTCGAAACATCATTAAGTAAATAGTGTACTCGAATATATCAATGAGTGTTAGGATGTTGATTTATGTAACCAGTACTTCGGAATAGTCTGAAATTCTAACACATGCACACAATGACTAATTGGGAGGTTTGTAAAAAACGTAATGAATCGGTGAGAGCAGTTAATTGGTAACGTTTTGCTACTGACTCAGAAGTTTTGTCAGAACAAGAGTGTCTGTACGAACAGGGATCAAGCTTAAATTTCATTCACCTGACCAATCCTAAGCTGGTTAAGAACTTCACAGGCCATGGTGGGTGCTGCGCTTAGGATTGGACTGGTGAATGAAATTTAAGCTTGATCTCCGTTCGAACCTTGGTCTGACGATGCTTCTGAGTCGTAAGCGAAACGTTGCCAATAAACTGCTCTCACCGATTCGTTACAAAATTTCTTTTTTCATGATTATGATTCCCCGATTGGCCACGTAGATTTTCCATTATATTGTTTTCAAAAAGCGTTCATATTTCGGAGACGCAAGCTAGTTTCATACAAGACAGTTAATATCTCCATAGTCACACATGATATCGTTCTGTCATTTGTCATTGGTAAGTTAGAGTACATTCCAAATTGCAATCCATTCAGAGTAAATTAGAAATGAAAACTTTCAAATATGCAGCTTACCTGCCAACAAAACCGTGTACCTTCTGATTTTAAAGGGACCTTCTAAGTCGGACGAAACACAATCGTAAGCTCCTGCTACACGAGTATTGTTCGAATACCACATTATTCCCGGGGATATTGAACTAGGCTCGTTCAGAATGATTTGCTCCAAGAAGTTGTAACGAATAGGACTTATCCAAGGAGCTATTGATTGATTCACAAACCAGGTGTGGCTATAAAGACCGGTAGAATTTACGGCTAATAATTCCAGTGTTACAAAATAGAATAAAACGGAAGTTGAATAATTTCATAAGTTGAGTTAAACTCATTCTGTGTGAATGGGTCAGCAAAGTTTTGACATTGTCAAAATAGTTAAAGATTCGGTTCAAATTATAGCATTTGTTTTACACCTTTCATCATATAAACGCTGAATTAAGTTTGTTTTCTTCGGGTAATGGGCAACAGCGAGAAAATTCAGCGTAATATAAGTAAACATAAGGTAAGGAATGTAACCTATTGACTAAATTAATTGAATATTTCCGGTATTTGAACGCATCATTACATTATAGATCATGTAATCTAAATTACTTCGTTGAATGAAATGCTTCTTGTCTGATCCCTTGGATATATAGTTGAAATACGGTGAAATATTAGTGATACTAGCATTTGTTGAACGGAAAACATGTGGACCCGAAGTAAAAATTACCGTTCAGTGACGTTAAAGTTTGAGTGTGGTTGCAATCAGGTT
>JACCGJ010008899.1:0-30893 GCA_013407085.1 Atriophallophorus winterbourni
TAATTTTGACCTCCGATATTTTTGGATATAACTTTCTTGGTTCTCTTCCGATCCGTTTGATTTTTGGATATCTATCTGAAAGCTTGCTACGTCGGATCTATTCATACAAGAATCATCCATCTGCGACGTGTCGTTCTTTGTGTACGTCAACCGTGGATTTTTCTACAGTTTGTTCGTTTATTGGAATCGCTTTTGTGTTTCTGCTGTTCGATTTCCCCATTGGTGTTTATCACTGTCGGGAACTACTCGGAGAAATACACAACGTGATATCAAATTCACGCCAAAAATCTCAAAGGGAATCTGGCAAATTAGCAGCTAATTCGAGTGACGAAATTTTCCGACAACCCGTCATTTTCCGTCAACTCCGCCCAATACCACACAAACCAACCGCAGCCGTATCGATTTTTGTGCTCTGATTTGTACTCTCAGTTGACCCCGTTAACATGAAACAATCTGATGTTCGCGAAACGTGCGTCGTCTGCATGAAAGTCGTCAGTGGTAAGGTCAAATCTGTCACGTGTCAAAACTGTTCTCACAAATGCCACGCAAAATGCGACAAATCATTGACCTCGGATGCGCTATCGATCCTGATGGATGAAAACATGCCTGGTGTATGCTACGTGTGCAAAAGTTGTCGAGCTAAACCAAGCGCAGATTTAACTGCTCGAACAAGTGTTGCGCAAAGCAACCTGGATGATCGGATGCTGAGCTTAGAGCTTATCATACAAACGTTGAAGACATCGGTAGAGACTCAAATTTCTCAGTTTGCCAGTATGTTTTTCAATAAATCGGAAACCACTGACGGTAATACCAGTCAGATAAACGTTAAATCTTCGATCTTTCAACACGAATGTTCAGCTGTTGCAACTGTGCCGGAGTGTCTTGAGGAGCGTCCTTTTCATCAAAAGGCCACCTTTACAAATGCGACTGTTAAAGGCCTGTCTGCCCAAAACATCCCTGGTTCGCAAAAAGATACGAAGCCAAAGCCACCTGCTCACCCGAAGGATCAGCGAAAACCCTCAGGTTCAAAACCAAAAGTCATCGTGCAAAACACTCCCAAAGTGGACACTATAGGTATTCAATCTAAGGTATTTGAAACGTCCAGCAACCAGCGAAAGCGCCGAACACAGAGTGTACATTCAGTCCATGGACTAAGTGTGATTTGCACCAACGTAAAAGAAACGGGTGCCACCTTACTAGGGGACAGGCTGAAGCACGATAAAGAAGAATGGAAAAGGTTGTGCAACAACATGGACTTGGAGCCATTTGAACCTCTATCATTGATACGACTAAGCCGTAAACCTACTTCTTCAAATCTGGACCAGCCAAGATTGCTTAGAATCACGGTTCGCTCTGAAAGGGATCTTGAAAACATCTTACTATCCGCATTTCTTCTGCGTAAGGAGCATTCAGAGACCACTGCAAGGATCTTTGCTGATGTGCCCTGGTGGGAAAGGACCCGAAAGGACCAGCAACAAAACCAAACGAAACAGAGGGATGATCGAAGTATAATCCTTTTGGGAGTTCCAGAAGCTGATGAAGCAACTGATAAAGCGGTGCAGCGCAAACACGATCAGTTACAATGGAGATGCCTCAGTGATATACTTGGTTTGCATGATGTAGCTGTGACGGACACGTTCCGCATCCCCAAATCTACGAATTATAAGGGCATCGGTCCTAAGCCCCTTAAAATAACGTTCTTGTGTAATGATATGTTGAACACGGTCAAAACTCGTTGGGAAAATGGCCGCAGAATAATCCCGCGAGAAATTAGACTAGGTGCATCGAAACACCATATTGGAAAGATAGATGCACCACTAAGTTCAATAGAAACACTACCAAGTCAATCAGTTGTTGACGTGTCAGAATCAATTTCAGCCGATACGATAGATCACTGTGTTCCAACAGTGCAACCCCAAAACGATCAAGCATCCCTGGAAGCAAAAAACTTTCAGTTGCCGACTCTGGAAGGAGTCGGCCTAACATATATTCTGCACTCCACTAGCCTTCTTCCCCACACCCCATCCTTGTTGAGAAAAACAACTATGAAATGCATCTACACCAACGCACAATGTCTCGGAAACAAAATCGGTGAACTGCGTGCAGTTTTTTTGAGATGTTCACCAGACATAATCGCCGTAACGGAAACGTGGCTGCAGACTCAGCAAACAAATAGTGAACTTGAATTACCAGGAATGTCACTTATTCGTCATGACCGTGAAACCAGAGGAGGAGGAGTAGCTTTGTATTATAGCCAAAAACTTCTGTGCCGTGAGATTACGGATCCCGACATCGTGTTACTGGATACACTCTGGTGCTCAATCCGACTAGCTAACGGTGAAGACTGTGTTTTGGGAGTAGTATATCGCCCACCGTCTGCACAGGAAACTTACAATCTGGCCCTACTGGATAAAATTCGCATGGTTACTTCCAGATACACTTGTGGATTTTTGATTATGGGTGACTTCAATTTACCGAATCTGCAGAGCAGCACCATTTACCCAGAACACTCCCTCGAGCGCGCATTCAGTGAGTTGTTTGACGATATTCCTCTTTATAACCACATTACATGTAATACCCGATACCGCGGAAACGACTTACCCTCACTCTTAGATCTCGTTCTGACAAGCAATGAACATGACATTGATAACGTTGCTTACGAAAGTCCACTGGGACTAAGTGATCACGTCGTCATCCAGTTTGACTATCTGTTTGAAGCTGTAAGAACAAATGATGCCCGTAAAAGAGTTAGGCGGATCAACACTATGGCGTTGAGTGATGCTCTGAAAAACACGTTTAACTGCCAACCGGAAACCAGCAACGTACATGACTTTTGGATATGGCTAATATCTAATCTCAAAAGCTCAATCGAAGTGAGCTCCGAATTTGTCCTCAGGAACTCAAGAAAAAACTTTGAATTCAAATTAAGAAGCCGAACTCGTAAGTGGTTAACGGTACGAAACATTGCTTGGCGACACCATCGGCAAAACCCATCATCCGAGACC
Source organism: Atriophallophorus winterbourni (assembly GCA_013407085.1). Taxonomy (NCBI): domain Eukaryota; kingdom Metazoa; phylum Platyhelminthes; class Trematoda; order Plagiorchiida; family Microphallidae; genus Atriophallophorus; species Atriophallophorus winterbourni. The sequence continues at coordinate 3,006 of JACCGJ010008899.1, forward strand.
TGGGAAACATTCCGTTTACTGCGGAACAAAGTAAACAAATTTGTCATCCAAGACAAGTTGTGCTTCCAAGAAGTGATATCAAGCATGATGGAGCGAAACCCCAAAATACTATATCGTATGGTTAACGATCAAGCTAAGGTGAAACCTGGAGTAGCGTCCGTGAACACATCAGCTGGACCAACAACAACTGCAGCAGAAACTGCTGATGCTTTAGCCACGTTTTATTCATCGGTATTCAACCCGATACAACATGCAATAAACAGCCCAAATCCAACACTCTCAAACACGGTCGCCCTAAGTGAAATAAGTGTCACTGAGAAACGTGTCCTCCAAGGTTTATTTAATCTTAAAACCGGAAAGTCTCCTGGGGCCGACGGAATAACACCGAAAATATTGAAACAATTTGCGAGTTTGGTATACAAACCACTCACTTATCTGTTCGAGCAAACACTGGCAAGTGGAGTGATTCCTACAGATTGGAAACGAGGAATAATTTCACCAATTTACAAAGGTGGAAATCGCTCCGATGTTTCCAACTACCGACCCGTTACTCTGTTACCAGTGATTTCAAAATTACTTGAGCGACTCATTGTTGACGATCTAATGAAACACTTCGAGAATAATCAGTTGCTTTCGAGGAACCAGCATGGATTCAGACGAAATTATTCCTGTTTGTCTACTTTACTGGTAACGCTAGATGATTGGACAAAATCGGTAGATAAAGGACAACAATACACGCGTGCTACTTGGATATTTCAAAAGCATTCGATCGTGTTGACCATTCCCTACTACTGCAGAAGCTTGAAAGGCTTGGTATCACTGGAAAGTTGCTGAATTGGCTAAATGACTACCTAACAAACCGCACTAACCAGGTACGTGTTGATGGTGCATTATCCAAACCAATTGCAGCAACTAGCGGAGTTCCCCAAGGCTCAGTCCTTGGTCCGATCCTCTTTCTGGTTTATGTCAATGAAATACCGGAAATTGTTCGATGTAACATTTCGTTATTTGCGGACGACATAAAGATTTGGCGCAGCATTCGTAGTCCGGAAGACTGTCTGCTATTACAAAAGGATCTTGATATACGCTTCACAGCTGGTCGTTGGAGAACAAACTGCCGTTTAACTTCAACAAATGCAGGATCATGAATGTGGGGAATCGAGTAGAGTTCACATATCACATAGGTTCGCATGCCCTTGAAAATTGCAGTGAAGAAAAAGATTTGGGTGTCTGGATATGCTCCAGTTTAAAAACATCACTTCAAACTAACAGTGCCTTTAAAAAAGCAACACGTGTTCTAAATCTACTCAAACGTGTATTTGGGAAATTTTCGCCCAAGATATTCCCAAGGATCATGAATACATACTTGAGACCAGTCATGGAATACGGTGTGCAGTCATGGTCTCCGTGGCTCAAGAGGGATGTGGAACTTATGCAGCGAATCTATCACCGCTCAACGAAACTAGTTCTCAGCATCCGAAACAAACCATATAAAGAAAGGATAGCTCAACTGAATCTGTTGATTTTCCCTATCGACGAATCAGAGGAGACCTGATCTTACTTACAAAACATTCCATACCCCGAACCATCCCTTACAGATTATCACGCGAAGGGATACGAGAATTATCGGACCCATGAATATGTCTGGTCGTACCCCCTTCCCGCCTGAACTGTAGAAGGTATTTTTACTCTGTCCGTGTCTGTTTTACTTGGAACAGTTTACCTTCAACCGTTGCTCACGCCACTACTTGCATGACTTTAAAACGAAATTAGACGAATTTTTATTGCATTATTCGTTTCCAGAACACTTATATACTGTTTAATCTATGTTCTTATATTGTTTATACACTTAAATTTCAATTTTTACCATCCTATGTTGTTGTTAAGCTTGTTGCTTTTAGACCATTAAAAACCTTGAATTACCTTGAATGCTTGATTGTATGGTGATAAATTCCTCAACTTTAGCCCAATATTAGATATTTCGCTGTATTTTTTATCCCGTCAATCGCTTCGCTTCGAACCAGCACCTCAATTGAATGTGACCACCTTTTAGATAGCTTCCTTAATTCAACGATGACTCCATGATGGCTGAAACTGGCACCAGTGAATTTCAATTCGTTACTGTATTTCCATAGTTGTATATATTTCCAGGTGATTCAGTAGATTGGGCGTGCAAACCTTTTCCAACATTGGCTCAAAACATCAGACTATTTTAAAATTGTGAACTGATTATTAGACTTCTCCTTTCCACTGTTCGATGAGTTCGGCACAACCAAGATTTTTAATCACGCGTGCCATTACACATGTAGATGGGTTAAACACACGGGCTTGCTCAAAAATCCACATTTACATTCATTTCCATCACACCCCACGACCGGTTTCGTACTGTTTGCACTCATCAATACAGCAGCGTGTTGGGTGAGGCGTCCTCACCAATGACACGTGCGACCTTGGTAATGTTCTTATCCGAACATTGCGGATACATGCTGTGACACGTGCTAACCTTACGCTTCAATGACCTTACCGCGTACTTCGCACACCCCTTTGTGTTCTCTATATAAACACTGGCCCTGTCCAGCTCTAGGACCTTTGTCCTGAGTCTCGGTTTGGTCATTTCATATCCATCCTGTGTTGTTCTGTTCTCTGTCTCGGTGGGCTTGGTCTCTCGTATCATCTAGTTGATCACCTGGCACAACTGTCTCTCAAACCCACACTACATTGCACCGAGACAGTAGGATCAAGATCCGCATGCCGTGAAAAAGTGGATAAATGGTGAATATGGCATGAACGTGTAAGTCACTGTTGGATAAGTTTGGCGCGACCAACCTGTTCAATCACGTGTCCACACTCATGTAAATGGGGTTAAACCCATGGTCCTAAACATAGATCCTCGTTTGTATACATTTCCATCAAACGCACACTATGATCGGTTTCATGCTGTTTACACTCATCATGTAACAACAGTATGAGCAAGATCCGCGCACTTGTTCAAGGACGCCTGTTGTTTTCAGGTCTAGTTTGGTCTATCATGAAGCCTAGATCCTGCATTGTCCTAAAGTTTGGGTTCTTGACGTATGTTGTGGTTTGTTTGCGTTCAAAGCCTGCACCACATGCACAATTTCAACATTCATTGTACCTATCAGTTGGTAGTTACTTGCCCCATGAAATGCCAGGATATAACATACAGCAGATTAAAGGAAACAGATATAAACGTAGCATTCCGTCGGATTTGTTCAATTTCGATTACAACTATTTTTCACCGACGAGAGTATGGGGGCGGAGGTCGGCGGGCATACCTTGCCCTTAATCGATGTGGAATAAGCTCTTGGTTCACTAGCGGAGGAAGTGCTTGCTCACTCTCTGGTAGTTGATATATATGTTGTCTTTCGTTCAGTGGTCTTCGCTCTAGGGCTGGTGGTGGACGCTCGTAGATGTATGAAGGGAAGTCGTCACTGTCATTGCCGAATTGTATATCCAGCAGGAAATCAGGCTGCACGTTAGCCAGCGGTAACATACGTTCATCGGTGTCTGCGTGTTGTATTGCTACGTCTCTTGTGGTTCTCGTTGCATTTGGGCTACGTGCTTTGGGGTACTTCGAAGGTGTCTGTGATTTTCTGTGCTTCTTCTCACTTCGTGCTCTGGGTACCCATAATTTAGTGTAACCCTGCAACGAAACGATGGGTTGATCTGTTACGATTGGTCACGCGTCATCTAGCTTTGGAATAAATAATTCTAAAATGCCAGTGCTCTATTCCTTTGCATGATGACGGAACTCACCTCGCTTTTGTATGTTTCTGATTCGAACGGAGGAGAGATTGTTTCCTTGGCCGTTTGAGTGATCTAGGAAGTATGAACGGTTAATTAATTTCAATCAATAGAGCATCATTGTTTTTTTATTGTCTGGAATTTATTTTCAAGTATCTGTTCTGAACTTCTTTCTTCTATTTACCTATATACTTCGCCGTAGAGATTGTTCAACTGCTTGCATTTAAGACATTCGTTTCTGTCGTAAGTTCTTAACTGTCCTATTATGAGAATTTAATGTTTTAATTTATGTTTTATTATCAGGTCATCATTTCACTGAGTGCTTAACTGCAACACAACCATGAAAAATAGAATCCTAAACGATGGAGAATGGTGTGACTTAAACAGACAAGGAAACTATAAAAAGTAAGCACAAACAATATCGGATGAGGTGCCTACACCTCGAACGGAACATACATTCAAACAAGTTTCGTCAACGAGTAGAGCGACATCAGCATGACAGCTTCCTTGCGGCTTTCACTTCCGTGCATTTGACAGGTCGCTAGGCTGTAACATTTATTTACTAACGATCGCTATTCCCCATTTCACACGTAAGTAGGGCATGGTTCTTGTTTGAACACATTTCTCGATGCGTGCAGTCGCTGTGGGATTTTAATCTGGGCCACCCGCTTGTAAACCGGACATCACCTCCGCTATGTCACCGTAGCCAAAATTATAAGAATTTCGAAACAAAATTTTAGATTGGCTAGTTTTTCGGATTACTTTTGCTACTTTATAAAATGCATTGGGTTTCGAGATTATGGCGTGTACATTTTTAGGCCTCTACAGTTTCCACCAGTTTCATGTACCGTCTGTGTAGTATCTAAGAAAGTGATTGCATCTTCGTTAGTCAATCGATCTTGCTGTACTTCGCTATTTGCCTACGTATGGTTTATTAGTTGAAATACTAAAATAAAATACTAATAATTTACTTAGAGATACTGTTCTATTCGTGTTCGTAGATTAGCTCCAAATTAATGTTTGAGCGATATTCCGGGATGTAACTTTGGTTTTTTATCAACTTCATGTAAAATGCTCATTTTTTCAACACGACAACTCGGCCCATTTACCTTATTCTCAATAGGTGTGCTCCGATAATGTTTTCGTTCTGCATATGACGATTGCAAGGGCTTGTTGCTTGCCTTTTCCATTCCGAACCTCGAACGCGCATTCCGCTGCAATGGAATAACAAGCATCATTCTGATTAGGTGATCGGTAGCCCAGGGACCAGGCCGCATATCAGCTTAGAGAAGACTGACATCAAGACAGTTTACATCGCTTCCTCGGTGTGGGGCGTGCTTTTGTCGAATCCATTTTAATTCATGAAAATCAAATTTAGATTATTTTTGTTCCTAACGTTTTTTCTTACCTACCTCTAATCGTACGCAATCCGCATCACGTAAGATTTCGATTGTCACGTTTACTAGTAGAACATGATTTTGTTTCGATTTGTACTGTCTTATGTTTTGTATCATCTTAATTTGTTAACTTAACATTTCATTTCGATTACCGATGGAACCGTATTGATCCAACGATGTCTTTTTATCGTTACCACTCACATTTTATTGATTTTCTGTTCGTTCACTCAGTTAACATTATTCATCTGTTAAATACCCTTTGTGTATAGTCAACACACACAATAATAACAATATACTTCTTCTCCACGCGGTCTTCGTTCTTCTCTGGTTGCCTCGAATTCAATGTGGATATAACAGGAACACACGCGGCTTAACGATTCATCCCTCACTATCCACTACAAGTTTGTGATCCGTGAATGCCTCTTTTTATACAGTCTAAACCCGTGAAGTTCGGATGTTTGAGCATCGGTAAATATCATGGCTATCTAGAATGCCATATTGGGATTGATGTTCAGTGCTGTTTGTCTTCAGGCAGGGTGGTACGGTCAGGTCTTTTACTGTTCAACTGGATTCAATATTGGTGTTTTCATGTACAATGATCATTCCGTAATCTTTCAAATTGTTTTTGATCCGAGAATGGCAAGAATTTTAACTCGGAATCGTCAAGCCTGCCTGAAGCGAATGAGCTCTACACCTTTGACACTCGATGCATGAATATTCCGATATATAGTGTGCCTAATGACATTTAACTTTATTGTTACCTGCGACGAGTTCAAATGGATACGACCTAGCTTTTCCAAATACCTCCTATTTGTGATGGGTTTGTCATAGATACATGCTGAATTAGCTACCATATCTCGTGTGAAACCGCACGTCTAAGCCAGCGTCATTTTCGAAAACAAGTGTATTCACGCTACAATCGGCTCATTAATCAACATATCCAAACATGAATTCCATTTAGGAATTCTATTCTTCATCAATTTAAGTGTGATCTGTCACAGTATATCCCACATGTTAACCGCTGAAACGATTTCGTATTTTTGTTTCATCCGCGCAATAGGTAAACTAATAAATATACTACTTCTAAAGTAGAAGTGCTTAAAAATTGATTAAAATTTAAAACGTAAGCAGTTCAAAATATTCATTTGCATGCTTTTCCGTCATTCACACCCCACGACCGGTTTCGTGCTGTTTGCACTCAACAGGTAGGGACAGTAAGATCAGGATCCGCATGCGCAGTTCAAGTTTCGGCTATATCATCATATATCACAAACGAGGCAAAGATTTTCATGAAGTTTGAATAAAATTTTCCTTAAAAGAAAATTAAGATTTTCACAACGCGAGCGCTACTCCAGATGAAGTGGGTGAATGGTAAATCACACCGAGGATGTAAATCTCTTTAGATTCCGGCCACAAACTACACCACTTGTTGTCCTCTAGCTCGAAACGTGTATCACAAACAGCTCTACAATAAAGACACTTGCGGTAATACGCGGCTACTCCACTAATTGTTCTTAGGTGGTTTCGCCGGTGCTAGATTATGTTGGGAATCGTCTGCTCCCAATCAAATATTGACCAATCTCTTAGGTTATTCGCACGTGTTACCTTTAAACTCCATTACCGGCTTCGACTTTTTGGCTTCATCAGGTGGGGAAAACAAGATCAAGTTCGACCAACCTTGCGAAAGTAGGAGAACGATTAGCGATGAAACCATCTTTAGTTGGTTCCGATAAAAATAACCTGCATATTTTGTCTACAGCGTTAAAATTACTGACTAAATCTGATGATGGTAAAAAAAATTTGAGACCAGCAGTACAGTTCAAGTGTGAGGGGCTCGAGCAACCTTATAACTGCTATATTTTTAATCGAAGTTATAGTCGAAATTCACTGTTTAAAATGGGTCTTAAAAAAACTAATGTTTTCAAATACAGAATCAAATAGTTATTCCTGGTCAAGCGCTCATAGACGACCGATGTATAGTACCGTTCACATCATCCGCGCTTACTGCAACCGCATGAATATGTGACCTTACCATACTTGTATGCTGTGCGACTAATATCGTGCTAAATTGATTGGCCACCGGTAGTGAGCTACATGCTGAAACACGCTGGAATCTCGTTACCATTTGTATTCTATTCTGTCTCTCATATCTGCCTAGGTCTGGGCAACCGGCAGTATCTTAGCCCACGTGCACTCTATGACTGCGCAGCACTTTGTCTGGATCATGCTTGTGCATTTATGCATACGTACAATCGATAGGTTTCTTCACAAACCTACCTCTTTTCCATCGAATCTAATGTGCGATGGCGTCAGATTCCTCTTCTCGATAGCCTCGCTTGTTCCCGTATACAGTCCGCCAGTGGTCATCCCAGTGTTCATTCCAGTTGTGGTGGACTGAAAAGAATATTTTGGAAGTACTGTTGAGGGTATAAAATTGTGGTGGTTACATTTCCTGTCGCACAGACAGTTAATCGACATTTATCAGTATAAACGAGGAAAACGCACTCAAAGAACACCTGTTTAAAATCAACTCGGCTGAATGCGGTCACATTTGAAGGCATGCGTTTCGACAATACCTTAAAATTGGGAAATATTCTTGTGTTGCACGTTGTTCGCAAAAATAAACGTGATGTAATTTGAAGAGGCTTAACTATGTTACAGCTTCCGATAGCTAATTGGAAGAAAGCATTGTTTGTCACTGAATCCATACATTCATATCATATTCACAACATCATGGTTCATTATCGATGTGCCAAGTTCTTCTGAACAACGATTGAATTATTGCCAGCAGCTTTCACGTTGCTTCGATGAAATTGATGGAATTAGCATTCCCGCTCGCCTTGAAAACTTTGGTGACAATGTACAGCCTTATTTTCAAGCTGGGTGTACCTACCAGCATAGACACAGATCGCACCGATGGAGCACAACCGTTGGTAATGAGCTTACTACTGCATAAATCTTCGAATATTGTTTGAGAGTCTGTTGATCCCAAATCGGACTTTATGAGGGGAGTCTCTCGTCATCTATCTGATCTCCGGTTTCGTTTGCACGATTTTACCCACTGGGATGTAAACGTTCTTTTTTTCGGAACCCGATTTTCCTATGGTTATGCAGTTTGTTTCAAATATAACTGAGGTACGAACACGGACCACCCGATTGAAAGTCACTCTCGCGAACCTTTATCGAAGTGTGTACACTTGCCAATCGTTATAAATTATAAAATCATGTTCGTGGTCTACATCAATTTAAGGAGGACAACAATGTCTGCTATCGTCTGATATTTAATTTTCACAATTTGCCAAAATACACCCAGTTTAGTTCAGTTAAGTTTGCACAGGACAGTAAGTGGCTAACGAGCCAATCGAGGGTCCAGAGTTTCTTTCTGGGGAACGCTGCAGAGAAGCACCTACCACTGCCAAAACGTTTTGTTTTTGTTCGGACAAGCTCGGTAAGCTCCCATTTCAACGCTTCTACGCTTTTCTTCATTGTCAAAATGTATGTTCTGCGTATTTTCACATTCCAGCCATAACCCGATATGCTTTTCCGAATCAACACTTCTACACAGAACAACCAGATAAAAATCCTTGAATTCGTCATTCCAAGGTTTAGACCAACTTTAGAAGTTGATGGCTCTGATAACCTGAACCAATGAGAACTTGCTGTCTTCCTATATAATGTATATAATACCAATCCTTTACACATCACAACCGGTTTCTAGCTGTTTGCTATCATCAAATGGAGACAGCAATACCAGATTCAATGAGTTTTGAAACAGTGGTATAGTGGTGGATTCACTTTGCGATTCTGTATTTGAACATCTTGGTTCTTTGTAAGAACCCTATTTAACGTATGCTGTCGTTCTGGCGTTCAAATATACCTTTCGTTTCCACTATACAATTGTTTGAAGGCTCACTATCACCACCTGATGAAGGCAAACTGCCAGAAACTGTTTGTGGTGGGTTAGGGATAGGGATGTGAGCACCAAAATTTATTATTCGTTTATAAGCGCCTCGTGTGCTTGACCAAGAATCGCTTTGTGATTCTGTACTTGAACATTGTGATTATTTGTAAGAACCCTATTTAATAGTGGCATACAAGATATAGTCGTATTCTTTTTATATTATTACACGCTGGATGTAGTGGGAATAAATCTAAATCTTTTATCCTGAAAATTTGTATATTACTGTACGTTGGTTAACTATTTTTTAATACTGCTCTGACATGAATACGATTCTTAAGGATTGCAATTTTTTAATGTTAATCGTGCTTAGACAAGTTGAAACACACGCGGGAATACTGCTCACACTTTGACGAAGTCCTACAGCTGCCTGAAAATGCGCAAAGTGATGAGGAAGTACTTCGGCAAATGTTGATGTACCTTTCCTTATTCTTCAATGCGAAACCTTTAACCGATAATCTAACAAATCCCTAGAGGTTATTTAATTCAGCTTGCTTAAGTTTAGCCTTCTGGAAATTTATGGGATATTTTGAGAATGTTGTCGCAAACTAGCGACCAAGCCACGAAAATCCTTATTCCTCTTTTGCCAAACATAACTGTTCAAAGAATATGAAGGTCATGGAGGAGTATATAGGTAGCTCAGGATGAGGATGGTGTTCGTCGATCTCGTATAGTTATTGTTGGACGTTCCGTTATCAAGCTAGATGACATAATCAGCAACACTTTTTTCGAAGCGACTTATAATTGGTCATAATAAAAAACAGTTTTTACCTCATTCGATGAACGCTCCGTATCCTCGGGTAGGCTTCCGTCATCTGCCAAATCTGGTAGGTTGACATCAGATTCATCACTAAAAGTAGGCGGCGGAGAGCCTTGGGGATCAACAGATTTTTCATCACCAATGTTCGGTTTCAGCAACTTGGTGTCTGTCAAGGTCCATTGCTTCAGGCTTGTTCCGGAGCTTTCAGAATTCGATTTTGGATCTTCGTCATATTTTGTGGTCACTTGCGTTGAGGATGGTAACGCGTCCTTGATCGGAGCGGCTGGAGGCTTTCCCAGATACACTGACCAACAGAACCATAACACCCAACTGTACAAAGCGTGAAAAAATGCCCGGCCAAAAAAGATAATCAGGAAAAAGCTGCTCAAAAAACTGATCCCAGCGCAAAGCCCCAGCGTACCTCCCAGATTACTGATCAAGTTGAATGCAGTCTCAGTGAGTTCCTCTTGCCAGACATCTGTCAATTCGCTGGTCAAGCGCACATCAACAATGACGATGTGTTCTTTTTTCAGCGCTTCCATTTGTACAGTTGTATCAGTGTTTCCACTATTTCGCAGTTGCTCCCATTCCTGCACGAGGTGAGGATTTTCCAACTGACTCGCAGCTAGTTGTTCCATGTACGTATTCAGCAGACTTGGTGAAAGTATCATGTCGGGATTGATATCCACGATCTCGAAAAACCGCGTCGAGTATATCATCTGTAAAACAATTGGGACGCATTTGGAACCAAACAACTTCTCAACAAGTATCGTCACTGGCATCGCGAGACGCGTATGCGTTTGTCGTCGAAATGATAAATTTTAAATAATGAAACTGTAACTACACATCATTATTAGTTGCATCATTATAAAGTAACAGTTATCTCAATTTCAAGCATTTATAATCGGTCAACCCCTGGTTTGAGCTTGCAGAAATAATCCTGCTGAAGGTATCTATTACTTCAAACCGCATGAAAGCAATAGCAGATTGTAAGTTTTGGCGAAGCTATATGAGTATAAAAAGGTGGTTTGCGCTTTATAAACATTTTGCCTTGGATGAAAAGAAGAATAACAAATTGATGGCACACTTCAAAACACGTAAGGAAAGACTTCTTCGAGGGATTCCATAGTGCACAGCAACAAAGTTGGTTTGCGGAGATTTTAATCATCTGGACAAAATATGTTGGCGCGTTCTATACTTCCATTTATTCGAATACAGAATATAACATGGTTAACTTACTTTTAGCTGGACAAGGGTGGATCAAACAACCTATCCGAGTTGACTATTATTCAATGTTTGTGACTACTCATAAGTGCAAAATTCTTCAAAATATTCGCAAACTTGATCAAGAACGAGCTCGAGCTCGAGCTTTGCTTTTATTTGAGCTCAGCAGCAGCGCATATCCATTTGCCTCGGATAAGCCGCGAACCCAGACAATCACCATTGTATTCCCACAACACGACATTTTCGGTTCATACAGGCAAGTGTCCTTGTCGTCTACCAAACGATATTTGATAATATTTTTTGATAATTCTTTTTTACCAATCGTCCAGATCTGTGAATCGAACGCCTATTATTCAATCTCTCAATACGGTCAAGTTACGGAACTTATCATCTTGTGAATATCGATTTAACGTTGTCTTATAAATCTGAGAAGCTGAACATGTTGTCTTCTGATTCAGACGACGATTAATGCGAAATTGGTATTAATGTGTAAGCAAATGCGAATTGAACAACCCCAAAGTTAGAATGAGTAATGTAAAAATCGAAGAGCAAGTGGGCTACGCGCATGTGTATGGTCACCGTGAAAAACTCTAGGACAACCGGTGAGAAATCGGTCGTTTTCTGAATGTACGGGAAAGATGTGCAACAAACTGACGCTTGCCTTTATCTAATGATTACTCAAACCACGTCTGAGGAATCTTGCACAAAATAGAATGTGAGGTGAACTTGTCCTCGCGCACAAAGAATTTCATGCTTTTTCCACCCCTGGATGAGTTATTCTAGCGTCGAACTCACAGCAAGACTCGAGGTCAAGTCTGTTCGCTACAAACAGAACTGCCGCAGATATTTTTATTTAATACCTGTCTGTTTTGTTTGTAATTCACTTGCTTAGGGTGTGGCAAACTTAACGAGTTTAGGTTGATCGTACCAGCCTTATAAAACAGTGCATTCAAGCGTAACTTGTTTTCCATTCTTCCACTGTTTCGAGCCCATGTGGATTCTGATCTTACTGCCTCTACCTGATGAGAGCAAACAACACGAAACAAGTCGCGCGGTGTGTGTGATGGAAATGCATGCAAATGAGCATTTTTAACGAGTTTGCATTACTAACATTGATACTTGACGATTATATGGGAAATAACCCTGATCTTGCCTCCATGTACTGACAAAGTAATACTCTGCCTTGCCATATGCATAAAGACTAATTCATAATATTATTTATATATAAATGTGTGTTGACAAGTGGAGTGATGAGAAAAGTTTGTTATGATGTGCCTCATCCCAGTTTGTTTGTGTTTACTCTACTATAGAATCCGTAGCTGTTTAACTCCGACCATTCCCCATCTTTTAGGATTTTAGTTTTATTCTTGGTTGTATGGCAATTGAGCATTCAATGCATGCTACCGAAGCAATGTTATCGCAGAGGATATATATATATATAACACATGTTGATGGTTGGCTGGAGACAATGGGATAAGCATAAGCAAGCCTTGAAACGTTTGGTCTTATACAGTAGCATAGCATGTTAAGTTTAGTATAATGATAAAGCCAACCTACTTTTTCGCACGTGAGCGGACAAACTTTGTGTCGTTCGATCTTTCGCGCATCCAATTCTTCCCGAGTTTCGTACAATATATTGATGGGTATGAACTGGTCTAAAACCGTCGTGGTCGGCATGCGTTCGTATTGATCGAAACACAAAAAGTCCTCCCGTAATCGTTGTGATGTTTTTCTCCGGATGTCTCGACAAAACTCGGTGGAAAACAAACTGGGGTCTGCTTCGGCTTTCATCATCGAGTCCGCTCCTTTGAACGGAACGAACAGAGTGTCGGAGAAGCACCTGCATTGTTTGTAAATGTGGCGTTGCTTCATGTTCGCGATGCAGTCCTCGTAGGTATAGACATATTCGAGGAAATTCGCTCCACCACGGAAGTTGGTGTACCTTTTGAGGATATTGAGCAAGTCGTGAAATGAACTTGATATTACCGGAAAATACATTTCAAGAGGAGCGAAATTATGTTCGGAAAAACAACAAGAAGTTTTGATAAACATTCGCCGTATCAGCCAATGTTCTGTCGCATGCGTGACTATTTTAATTCAATAATGCTTCGCGTACGTGGAAATGGATCTGGAATGATCTTCAGTTAAATGACTTCTGTTTATATAATACCGCTGGCGCTAGAGTTTTATAATAATCAAGTGTTTTACCCAACGCATTTTCGGATAAGTCTCCCTTTACTTTAATTTTGTGAGACTATCTCCTCCCCAAGTAGGGTTCAATGAAGATTCTTGGGAATTTGGGAACAAAGAGGCGTTTCCAGAAACACTCGGCGGTTGTCCGAGTCAGCTTCTCTAGACATTGCACAAACAAGTGCGACCCGCAAGACAGCAGGGAGTTGCCAGAAAGAAGTGGTGTGCACCAACTAACCGTCTGCGAGATTCTGCTCCAGATTTTTCCTGATGGTTTTTTCCCAAAGCCTTTCTCGTGATCGGGTATCCCGCAAGGCAGCGGAGGTTTAAAATCAGGTTTTCCCTTCCCTTAGATGAAATGCGCTACCAGGCTAACGAGCTCCATATGCCCGAAGCAAACTGGTTTTCAGGCGCCAGTCACTCGCCCTCGCCCCTTCTCCTGATGGTAGAAGCAGTTCCGCCGAGTTCGGGGAGCCACTCGTGCAGGCCAGAAGCAGGACTTGGTTGTCAGAAGCTATTTGCGACGCGCGCCATATGAGAGTATTTCATAGACAGCGGGAGCTTATCCCGCCCCCGGCTATGGCAACCTTTGAAACCCTCGTAGCACACCGTTGGAGGAAACGCGTAAACCTCAGCTTTGAATGGGTACAGGAGAGTATGTTTATATAAAAATGACCGCCTCCCTTTGTCTAGTTTGTGGTCAAAGTATATGATCAATTTTAATAGTTAATTAGCAGAAACAGAAGCAAAAAAGTGTCTAAAAATCACAGGTTGGCACGTAAAGTGTATCATCAAGTTACAGCTAACTAAAGTTTGAGGTTCCACTGCCTTATAGCGGACCAAATTCACGTTCAGCCTTCGTAAACTTTGAGGTTTTACTAGAGGGAAAAGATCAACCGAGGTCTTTTAAGTACGGTCGGTCTATCACACAGAAATTAAACGAAATTTGAATGAGGTCGAATCCTGTTAGCCTTATTTTCTCGCGGGGACCTGCTCATTGCTTTTTGCGTTATGGATTTCTGCCTATGGCTATAAAATTGCGAATATTACCTAGCATTGAATCTTCTAGCACATTTTATGCACAACAGACATGTGAATCTCGACTGCAAGTGCATCAATCGCCTCGTCCACTTTGAAGCACAAGCTCATTGCCACAATTCAAACAGTGGCGTGGTTACACACGGTGGTTTATTTCACGTCTAAATTTGACCGACGGCAAAGATTCCCCATAATTGTTCGTTTGATTTGGATAGAAAATCGATCGACCAGGACACGGTCACATTGACCTCAAAAGGGTGTCGAAACATGACATGCCGACAACCAACGGTTAGAGTCAGTGTGAAGTGGGCAAGAGATAAGGCATGACCTTGTCCTCATTGTTGAAAGGTGAACAGCGATAATCACGTTTTGCCTATACACAAACGGTGAAAACAAAAACTCCTGTTATCGGTCACGTTCGAACGACTTAAACGAGTTGACCGCGAATTTGAAATCCTTATGGGAATACCCGTTCAACAATGCACAGAGTCTAGTTGTCATTTGCTAGTAACGATTTTGATGAGACAAAGAACAATTCAGGCATCGGTAGACAAATTAAACAACTTATCACAAAGTTCCGCTTAACGTTTTTGATATTTATTGTAACGAGAGACGTCACTAACCGGCCATGATGCTATGATTCGGTGCTGTAGGCATTACCGGCAATGTGAGCACATTATGTAAGTCAACAACGAAGATCATCTCAGAGTATATTGCGACAATCGATGCGATTAAGTTATTTGACCAGTCCGTGGAATTCCATCACCATAGACACTGAACGTTTTTTTCATCCGGAAGCTATGTAGGCTGATCACACAATCAAAGCTGCACGCATATCCCCAAATACAATAACGCAAATATTTTGTACTCGTCTGCTCTACATATTCGGAAATATTTTTGTGAACAAGCTACTATGAACACCCGTCACACTGTCCATGACTCACACGCATCCCCGATTAGACTGTCTGGAAGTTCAGTGCTGCAAGACCCATCTATTGACCTCACGGTAAAATCGAAAACTGATGTTCCCTACTCACACACTTTAAGCATTTGTTGGCACTGGATGTACGTGTGTGGATTTGGGTGTGTGCGTGCGTGTGCGCAAAACGAATGCAGCGACAACAACAAAAGGAACCGCGCTGGAACATAATGATAATAGTGAATGCGGCGTATCTGTCTAAATGTGCATCGGCCTTTCCGTTATGTTTACGATCTGGTCACTTGGGGCTGGGACAAACTGCACATGCATTCACACGCACACAATATGGGCTAAAATTTAGGACCAGACATCACCTAGCACACCAAATTTGACCGTCTGACCGTAACACGACGACGACGACGATAACGACGCTTTTCCGTCCACCTGTCTGATATTTTCGAGGTGGTTTGACGGTACCAGAGAAACAAATCGTGTGGAATCAGAAAACTCTGTTCGGTGCCATGCTGTAACCAAGTTTGTATGGAGTTCAGGTCCCTTCCTCTGATCTAAATGTATGTGTTATTTGCGGTTATGAAATGTCGAATATTGTAGACTGGTGCTAAGGATTGTGTCGGGTACAAGCAGGTGCATGCAAGAAAGTAAAACAAGCGGTCTTTGACATGCAACGGTATTATGTCTTTGTGAGCCCAGGAAAGCGGTTTATAGAGTGTCTTGAAGCTTGTCTAATAACCTCTTCCGCAAGTTGCTAGAACAATGAAGAATATTCTATTTACAATCACTTTCCACCGAGTTCTCTTTCGTGGCCCACAAATCCATGGGTAACCAAAGGGTGTGGCAACTTTTATTTGTCGTGTCCAAGTAACATAAAAGTTTAGCCTTGGATACTTTGTGGATACTGGTAACGTTCATGGCATGTTTGGTGGTGTAAAATGATCTCATGTTCTAGATAAGCTTACAACGTCTGTTATTGAATCACTGTCCGGTAACCTGATTATTAATAATACGCTACAGATGGGGAGATCGCTCTAACATATCTCTCTAAAAAAGGACGGTTATAGCGCGCCCACCAGATACTGTTGTGCGTTTACCAACCGCTGAACATCATGATACCCCTCTT
The DNA here is from genome assembly GCA_013407085.1 of Atriophallophorus winterbourni. NCBI lineage: Eukaryota > Metazoa > Platyhelminthes > Trematoda > Plagiorchiida > Microphallidae > Atriophallophorus > Atriophallophorus winterbourni. Next base: position 19,395 of record JACCGJ010008899.1, read on the forward strand.
ACGCTTGACCGACAGATTAAAGCTATCAAGCGTTTGGATAAAGGAAATTCTACGAGAAACGATGAAATCCAGCAGATTGTATCCAACACTATAGAGAAGCTTGAATACAACCAGGTTATTAAATGATTATTCGATGCTAGCTGGAAAAATTTCTCTCACCAGACATTTATGATACCAAAATTAATCTGCTACTCCAGAATGAGGGTGATAGATGATACTTCGTAAAATATATGGAAGTTCCTTTTGAATGTCGTCGGCAAAATTTTTGCCAGAGTTCTACAGTTCAGTAGTTAGTTGATAGAGATTACCGGGAAGTTCAATGCTATTTTGACGACAGAATTTCAACTGTGGGCATGATCTTCTCTTAGAGATAGCTTCTAAAAGAAGTGTTGGAAACAGTACATGCATTTACAACAGTTAAATGACAGCTTTTCCCTCAATGAGCCTTCATGAAGTGCGTCCACGTCGCTTTGCCATGGCAAGCAATCTCCAGAGGATTTAACTGTCCCAATCTTGAAGTCATTACAAAAAGAACCAGGAAATGAACTGGCTCAAGCACGGAACTTTGTGGTAACGCGTTAGTGACAACCGCTGGTACGAGAGTGTACTCCCTTTATTCGCAAGCGCACCTTGCTCTCATATAGGAGACTTTCTAGCCATACTAGGAATTATTTGTGGCAGTTTTTGCAATAGTCAGCACTGATCAAGTAGATAAAAAGCTTTTGGCATGTCCAGATAATACGCTTGGGTGAAATCTATTTCGTCAACCCATTAGGTCTTGTCATTTGTCACCATTAGCAATTTGGTTAAGCGTAAACGAGAGTGACTAAATCCGCGCTGCGCTACTGACAGTAAATGTTGAGCTTCGTGGTTACAAATGATCATTTCTGACACTATGAGCCAAAAATTTTGAACACCACAGGAGGTAGTGTGAATCGATTGTAGTTGCATGATCATAACAAAATATAAGTAGGTGGAAAATCCCCACACTTCCGCTGACTTTGCACTATTCTCTTTATCAAAGCATGTTCAAGCAATTCATTCATTGTAGAGCACAAATGCTAGTCGTACCTCATCAATAAGGTGGTTGTTATTCTGTCTTATTCTAATGACTTCCTTATATTTTGCATGCGTAAAGACCACCAAGCCCTCATAGTATGTACGTCACAATCACTTAGGCTTTCCAACTCTAGTGAGGCCGACAGAGCTGATGACCTTCGGGTACCCATTGGACAAATGACCTTCACATAAAATGTTGTAAACACATCAGCTGTACCCTTGCAGTAAATGTGAATCCATCTGCTGTATAAAGTCATTCTCTTCTTATTCTTCATTCTCACGGGTTACAATATCTTACGTTATTTACGATATGCTAGAACGACTTCGGGGACCTCTGCAATTGTTGTATCAGCATCCATTGCTGATATAGCTGAACATCTTTTTACAGTCGTTTAAAACATATGACAGGGATATATCTGTTCGCTTGATCTTAATGGCAGGCCGTGCCGCATTATACACAGCAAACTACATCCGAGTGCGGTTGCGAAGTTTGAAATACAATCGATCGGGATATGTTTTGGACTGATCGTGTATTCATAATGCAAAGAAATTTGAGTGCAATCAGTTAGAACAGTTTTGGGGCAACGTTTCACTTTTGACACAGAAGCTTCGTCAGACCAAGGGTGATAGTCAGGACAGGAACATGACTTAGTAGTAGTCAACCCCCACCACTGATTTGACCTTACCGCTAAACACCCTATAATACACCTACGGTGTGTAACATCGCGTAGGCACGACGAGGATCAGTGGTCGATATGCCTACTAGTGTGTATCCACATCAATCTAATAGAAGTGAAGACGGTCAAGGTCGATTGACACAACGGACCAAATGCGTAAAACTACACGAACGGAAGCTGAATGCTTTCCATCTACGAAGCATCCGTCGTATCTTGAACATATCGTGGATGAACAGAGTGACTAATGCTGAAGTGCTTTTAAAAGCTGGTTAACTGAGCATGTTCACCCTATTGCGACAGCGCCGCCTTCGGTGGTTTGGTCATGTCTACAGAATGGAAAATGGTCGTATTCCGAAAGATCTACTCTATGGTGAGTTGCAATCAGGAAGTCGACCATTGGGTAGACCGCACTTGCGTTACAAAGACGTTTGCAAAAGAGACATGAAAGCTCTTGGCATTGACCCCGCGAGTTGGGAAGAACTTGCTCTTGACCGCTCATATTGGAGTCATTGTTAAAGCGTCATCTGCAAGCTGGGGAGGAGCAGCTACAGCTCTTGGCTGCTGAAGGCAGATCACTCCGCCGGCATGCAACTGATGCATTACAACCGAGTTCTGACTTTCGTTGCCAGCGCTGCGGTAAAGATTGTTCCTCCCGAATCAGACTGTTTAGTCATTCCAAAAGCTGTCGAACATGAACATTCATGCGATCGTGATGTACATCCATGGTCGAAATCGACTGAAGGAGGCCAAAAACAACAACATCATAACTAACGGGGTTAAGGTTAAGCTATTTTGAAGAAAAACAAAAATCTAATTAACTAGTAGGTATAAGGTAAATAACAACTATTTACCTTCGCATCAGTGCCGAGCGTCAGATTGTAGAGATTTCTGTCCCATCGACTTTATTGACCACCAGTGGACATGCTTTGACAATTTCGACCGCCTGTGCATGTAGGCGTTTGCTATACGGTTTAATACCGCGTCGCAATATTTCGACATTGTCTAGATCGATGCTGTGGCCCGTATCTAAAACGTGTTCCGCCAAGGCTGAATCACGAATAAGGGATTGATATTCCCTCGCATCCCGGGGCTGTCTCCGGACACGCTTTCTGTGTTCTTCGATTCTTGTATAAATTTCTTTCGAAGTCTGCCCTACGTAAACACTCGATTAGTCCTTACAGTTGATTCTGTGAAGTGAAACGTTACCCCAAAACTGCTCTAACCGATTGCACTCAAATTTCTTTGCATTGAAATACAATGGTATGTTTTTTCCTTCAGGGGTATCACTTGTATTTTCGTCGCTAGGCCACCAACGCACATAGCCAGAACTTCGCCGATCAAGCAACCCCATGGAGCACAGCTACGCCGCGCTTATCAACCATCGCTTCACCACGTGCAGCGTAATACTGATAAGAGAGACACAGCATGCGGTCCCATGCTGATAGCACATCATCGATTGTTCGCTATCGAAGTATAAACGTTGTTCTGCAAACACCAACCGTTATGGTTTAAATAAACTTCACTCCAAACGGTTCCTAGCATTCTTGAAATAAAAATTATTTTTCTACAGTAAACAATTCGCAACCACATATATCATTTAAGCAAGCGTTACTGAATGTTCCAGCGCTTCGAAATGGTCATTAAAACTTTTGTAACGAGTAGAACAACATCAAGACGACAGCTTCCTCGTAGCTTTCACTCCATGCACCACAAACAAGTAACCTCACTACATCGTGTGAAAATTTACTATATAGAGCAAACACACCAAAATGATGCCCAAAATAAGACGCTACTAAATGAAATTCAGAGTGGTTTTTCAATGGGTAAGCAGCCACTTTGACGTCTAATCCCTCGGACCCCAATGAAGGATACGAGTCATTTTAACTACAGCCAGTTATGCCGTCAACGCCTTCATTTAATTAATCCAAACCAGAAGTGTATTTTTCTGCTCCTCATTTGAAGTGAATACGTGTTTCTCATTAACACTCGGTAGAGCTCTAAAACTTATTGAGCTGTAACCGGTTCTAATGCGGCCGATTACGTATCGGTTGCACTCTGGATTGAGAGTGCGCGGTTTTCTATCGTGCCATCCATTCTGGAATCAAATTTTACACTTTACAATTTCTTCCCTGCATCACAACCTCCTAAAACTCAATCCGAGGTTCGTACTATCTGTACTCAGCAAGTGGGGAATGCAGAATTGGGCATCGAACAAAACACGCAAATCAGAACGTTCCGCTGTTCAGTGAGATGCTAATCCACTTACATACCGATAACACCTGCCTTCGCAATGCTAGAAAATTCAATGATTATTTCCTTCATGTGGTGTCTCTAAGGCATGAATTACCGGCAGTTTGAACATATTTCGGTTGGAGTGATTCACAACACTGACAATCAACACGAATCACGTGACCTTCAAGACTGCCGCATGATCGATGACTGACAATCGATAGCATTCATTCCCGAGTCTTCGTGCTAGTGTAACAGAATGCGACGATACTATACTCTAATAGCGCCTTTCTAAATGAGGATGACTTACGAGCAGTGCGCAGATAGCATGTCTACGTTTGCATGAGTAGACCGAGTTCGTCAATTCAAATATGATTCATAAAATCAGATGATGAGCCCGATGACGAAACGTCCTGGACAAGCAATGCCAGCTCGATGTACACCATTTGAACAACAAGAAGATGGATCTTCAATGAAACTACCGAACTGCTGACAGGGTGAAACTAGTAACCGTTCAAGAAACACTCAAGGTTAGACTACTGAACGTGGGTTGTTGTTGCTGTGGGCCTCCTTCGGTCGATGTTAACCATGGATATACATCAAAATAGCATGAATTTTCTTGTTCTACAGCTTTTGGAATGGTTAAACAGTCTGATTCGTGAGGAACAATCTCTTTCGCAGCGCTGGCAACGATAGTCGGAACTCGGTTGTATTGCATCAGTTGCACACCGGCGGCGTGATCTGCGTTCAGCAGCCAAGAACTGTATCTTCTACTCCCCAGCTTGCAGACGACGCTTTACACAATGCCTCCAATGTGAGCAGTCAAGAGCAAGTTCTTCCCAACTCGCCGTGGGTTACATGGTGATAAACTGACTCGGAATCAGCGATTAGTATTAAAGGATTCACCACCGCAACTGGTATTCCGTATGTAAAGACATAGCAGATAACTACAACAAACAGCGACTAGAAAACCAACTAAGCTAATCCGTGCCTTCAATTGTGATACAGAAGCAACAGTTACATTCATTCGAACATGTATAGCTTACTAACTTGTACGGTTCTTTACTCAGAGCACACGACTTCCGACCACTTTTGTCCGATTGATATTGCAAACCGGAAACCTCGACGGTCGCATGCTGTCCGTAACGAACGGAGAAGCTGGTAGGCATGTTGTTTATTGCGTATGTGGGGAATGTGTGCGGGTTGTGGATGAATATATGCAGTCCGTCGTTAACGGGATCCGTGAAGAGTACGTCCTAGAAATATGGGTATCAACTGCATGGTAATTAAACAACCCTTAATTGGACATTTTTACATAAACTAACAAACATTTAGAAACGCTTAACAGACATTATTAACGGATGAGATTGACTTGTGTTTCATGAAGATGGTGATGATTCCGACTTCCCATTGCGTTTGGTAGCGTCCCTCATTAAAGGACTTGGGGTACTCATCCGTATTCGGAATAGCCTTTTTCTTCCCAAAAGCGCGATACATCCAACCAGTGAAATGCTAGTAAGTCTAACCATTCAATATTGGACAGCGTATGTTAAAAGGATGAAGTGTGACGTAAGATGATGTGAATTCATTGAAAGTCAATTACATTGAATAATGAAAATTTTGTCGGTAGAGAAGTGTCCGGGTGTCGATGTATGACGATGCCCGACTCAAAATATACTATTGTTGATACTCAATCTTTTGAATCTAGTTTAGATTAGATATTGGGAGGCCGATGAATGAAGATCGATAAGCAATGTGAAATATCATGAAAATTTAAACTTTTGCGTGACCGATGGCTTGGTCTTCAAAGGAAGCGGATGTGTGTGACCTAAGGCTTGTGCAATAAACTACACATCGAGAGTCAGAGGGAATTCCGTTACTATCAAATATAGGAAAATGACCAATCGATGTTTCACGCATTGGACGGTGTTATTAATTGACGATTCCGATAGGTAATGAACCTCAGCTTACTTGTCTACCTTCTTCAAAACTGTTACAAGAAAATGGAAGCCATCTCGTATGAATCTGAATGATCTACTGAATTTAGAATCTTTGGATTAGTATTGGAATCTTGGATAGTGTAGTTTTATCAAAAGGCCAAAACTATTCTGATTTTAGTGATGTAGCGCGTTTGATAGACTACTCCATACTGCTATTATCTACATGCATCATTCATTGGAGATTATAATGAGCCTATGGAACAATAAATTACATTTTGTGTAGTATTTTGACCTGAGTTCTGCTTAGCTTATAACCGGCCAATGTGTTATCGTTCTTCGATAGTAATGTTGATATAGAGAAGCAGATCAACCGGCATAGGTTACGCTGGCTGGGTCACGTTTTACAGATGCCGGACCACCGACTTCTGAAACGGATTCTTTTTTTGACGCCACACCCCGATTGGTGTAGACCTCATGAGGGTCAAACCGTCCATGCATAAGCAGCTAAACACCCTAACTAGTAACCTTTCCTAAGTTGGCCGTCTTCCAGGCTGAGGTCCCCGCAATCAAATATTGCATTGGTTACAAACGCTTCATGATATGTATCGGAACCGTGTTTAGTTGCGGTCTTGCAGTAAGCATCTTTTTGGATTGCTCGCTTAATATCGTATTTTGCCAATTAGCTTACGTGGAAAGCTTGCTATGATGCATGGTAGTGAAAGCCACAAGGAAGCCGTTGTGCTATCGCTCTACTGGTTTACGAAACTCAATTAAATACCTGTTCCGTTTGGGGTGTAGGCACCCTATCTTAATTTGTTTGTGCTTACCTTTCTATGAATTCCGTATTTTATCAATTACCCTATTCCCCAGCTTTTGGGATTTTATTTTTTTCATGTTTGTATAGCAGTCAAGCATCCAATACATGCTATCGGTGTTATGATGTCCCAGATTATAATGTTGATGAATGTGTTATATCCTCTCAACCGAATGCAAGAGATAACCTTACTTCCAAATCGTTGAGCATCAGAAACGGTTCTGCGTTCGTATCCGTTTTGTAGAATATGAACTGTAGACCCTTTCCTCCACTGAGCACTCGTTGATTCGGGGAAAAAGTAAAACAATGCACGTAGCGAAGATGTGCGATCTCGGTGAAGTTGTAAAATGAACATGGCTGATCGTGATATTGACAGTAAATGATGTGTTGATACGCCCGAAGAACACTCTCGTCTACAATTTTAAAGGAATATTTCATTTATATGACGCAATTCAGTTTAATATACAGACGTAAAATTCCTAAATGTACGATCAATATCAGAGTTAGTCCACAAAGTTATATCCTGGCGCTCTCAATAAGGTAATCATTTGTTCTCAGGTTAAATTAAGCATCTGCGTACTGGCGAAAAGTTTGGAGGGATAAAAACCCTGATTTGTGACTGGATTGGTAAACTATTTTTCATCCGTTTGTCTGCTTTATGCGACATCAAATGTGACTTTTGGTTCACACACTTGTGAAACTTCATTGATCAATAAATATATCATGTTCATGTGTATCAAGTAATCCAAGGAAGACCAGCCTTGTTTAGGGGCCTCATTATAGAGTGTACCACAGTGCATTTGGCTGTATTCTATATTTCCCGCACCCCAACCCATGTTTGCAGAGTGAAGTGACTTGAACCTCAGTTTGTAATTAGAATTCCAGTCACAATCGAGGATCACTTAAAGGTAAGAAACAGTTCTTTTTTTAAAAAAAACATGTTGAAAACTAATGACAACGCAGATAAGGAGATCACGCCTGGAAATCGTGTAAGAATCAGGTACTGATACATTGAAGGCCAAACCAGAATCACGTATGTATTTTTGCATGTCGGAATTACGTACAGTCAGTCTACTAGCAATGAATGGGTCTTAACCCTACTTTTCATCATCTGATGAACTCATTCTTTAATTCGTTGCGTTAATTGCACCCTTGACACAAACATCCACATTTCGGTTCTTAAAACGATATACCTGTTTACATCAGGAATACATCAAAGCAGAAGCTTTAAATCAACACAAGTACTATACGGTCTTGTAAACTATGCTTAGGCCGATATATAATCCAGTTTCCCGAAAATATACATAAATTCAGAGTTAACGAGACTAAAGCAAAGTAATGTGTTTCTCACATCCCCCACACTTACACACCACTACCGGGTTGTGGCTGTTTGCCGTCATCAGGTGGAGACAGTAAGATTAGGTTAAGTGAGACTTGAAACAGTAGATAAATGGTAGAAAAAGTTATACTTGAATGGCACTGTTGCATAGGGTTCGTACAACGAACCACGTTGTTCAAACACAGAATCACAAAGTGATTCTTGGTCAAGCACTCGAGGCGCTTATGGATGACCAAAGTAATTTGTTGCTCACATCTCCCGCACTTACACACCACTACCGGTTCCTGGATGTTTGCCGTCATCAGGTGGAGACAGTAAGTTTAGGTTCAGTGAGCCTTGAATCCGTGGATAAGTGTTAAACAAAGGTATACTTGAATGCTACCGTTACTAAAGCATGTTCTCACATGCAGTTAATTACACGAGGCTTTCAATTCAACACGGCTTCGTCTATTTATCACATCCAATGGGTAATAATCACAAATGAATTTTGAGACTTGGACTGACTGTATTACCTTGTCGAGTCGCCATTTGAATTAGAAGTGAACCTTGAATACCGTCCTCGGTTACTTTCACTGAGGCATCAACCATTTTACTCATGATCGCACTCCGCGTTTGGTACAACAGTTCGTCCAAACTGGAATTCGTCCCGTTCGCTCCACTGCTCGCGTAGAATGGAACTTTGGTGCAAATACTCACATCCGGGAACAACATGGTTTCTTGCTCGGATTTGATTTGGGTTGCCACTGGCATGGCGGCATAACTCTGCGCCAAGTCTGCGATCATCGAGAGAAGAATCGCGAGGACAAGCAGGAAAACCAGAATCCAAAATATCGCCAGAAATCCTCTACGTAAATCGATGTGTTTCAATCCATGTTCTTTACTTCGAGCATGGCGAAAACAATTGTCTGCTATTTTTCGATGGCGTGCGATTAGGTACGGCAAATTGGATGTTTTTATCGTGGATGCACCGGTTAGCTCACTAGTTTGAGGGGCAATTTTGGTTGGCAAGAATTCATCGGTCCCTCTGGATTCTAGCCTTGGGGGTATCCGCAGTTCCATGAATCGTGTTCAGGTCAATGCGAACGAGGCCCGGTGCACGTGCTGACCTAGTTTGTTTAAGGTGCATGTGACATAATATTGATCGACTCGATTTGTTGTTCAAGGTCACTGGAAAAAATTTAACATTAATAATCGAAATTTCAGCTTTTCGTTATGGTATATTATTCCGAAGAAATAGCAGTAGAATGTAATACATCATACACCAAATAGACAATTTTAATTGCCTATTGGCAACCTCCTTTTAGCAGAGATAGATGTAAATGGGAGAAAAGATTATTCGATCTAAAAACGTTCTGGATGACAATATAATACATGCGGATCAAGATTCAAGATTGAAGGTTTATGGTTGAGAAACGAAATAACTTTACAATAACCACAGAGTCGAAGTATATGTACAAATGGATGTATATGTATAAATAAAATGAATCGATATTTTGTTAGTAATGTTGAACAATATCAGGATTAGCTGTCATATTGTCGTCAAGTATTGATTTGCATTTGGGGTACCCGCAAGCTGACTGTAAAGACAAAAGATGATGGTATACAGCGTGTGCGTGCTAAATGCTTTACTGTACGGCAGTGAAACCTGGACCACCCACGCAAGACACGAACGGAAGCTGGATGCTTTCCATCTGCGAAGCATCCGTCGTATCTTGAACATATCGTGGATGGACAGACTGACTAATGCTGAAGTGCTTTCAAAAGCTGGTCTACAGAGCATGTTCACCCTATTGCTACAACGCCGCCTGCGGTGGCTTGGTCATGTCTACAGAATGGAAAATGATCGTATTCCGAAAGATCTACTCTATTGTGAGTTACAATCAGGAAGTCGACCATTGGGCAGACCGCACTTGCGGTACAAAGACGTTTGCAAAAAGAGATATGAAATCTCTTGGCATTGACCCGGCGAGTTTGGAAGAACTTGCTCTTGACCGCTCACATTGGAGACTTTGTGTAAAGCGTCGTCTGCAAGTTGCGGAGGAACAGATACCGCTCTTGGCTGCTGAACGCAGATCACTCCGCCGGCTTGCAACTGCTGCAATACAACCGAGTTCTGACTATCGTTGCCGGCGCTGCCGGAGAGACTGTTCCTCCAGAATCGGACTGTTTAGTCATTCCAAAAGCTGTAGAACATGAAAATTCATAAGATTGTGATGTACATCCATGGTCGACATCGACCGAAGGAGGCCAACATTGATTTGCATATAGCTAAAATGTTTAAGCTTACAAAATCGGCAGGTAGGTAATTCCAAACAAAACACACACGCACCGAATAAAAATACCCGCGTTTGGAGTGTGGTATTTCCAGCATGCAACCATGACATCGGAAATTGCTAGAATTTCAAAGTTGAAATAATTTATCCAGTGGATGTGAAACAATAGTAATAACTTTGTGTGCAAGGACAAGATTGCCTTGCTTTCTTCATTTTAAAAGCATCTTCAGGTTCAGTCATCTAAAACCATTGACATGTTTCCTAGCAGCAAAGAGAGGCGTTGATAAATAGCGTCGTGTTGTAGACCGTTTTTCAAACTACCACAAATCCAGACACCCAGGTCGTTTTGTTCGACTGTATACTCCAGGATTTGGTCTTCGTGCTTGTGTGGGTAGGAAAAGCGAGGATCGCGACCGATCTGCAAGACATGGGGATCGTAATAGTACTCTCCCAGCCTGACGAGTGCAAATAGCACGAAGCCGGTCGTGGGTTGTGTGTGATGAAAGTGCGTGAAAATGCGGATTTTTCGAACAATATAATATATTTAGAGGACGGAATCTTGCGGTAAGCCACTAGAGGCATCAATAACCCATGATTGTACCCCGTTGATTTGAACGATCGCCTTGCGCCCACTGAGGTAAGTTTCAACCCATCTGCTTCAGCGTTTGTAGTAGTCAAAAGTGATCAACTCGGTCAAAAGTTTTCGACATATCCAGATAGCAAGCGTGGATGCTACTCCTTCGTCAACCGCTTTGGTTCAGTCGTTTAACACTGTTAACAAGTTTGTCAAGAATAAGCGAGATTTACGAAAACCATGCTGCGCTACACATAGCATATTTTCTGATTACAATGATGAACTATTTTTGCCGTCACTATAAGCTCTAGAACTGTGGATGTCACAGGAAGTAAATTAACATGACGGTAGTTTGCACTGCTGATGAGCTCAAACAAGAGCAAAACTCGAGTCCAGTGCTTCCATTATGGACCGTCGTGATCAACTTTGTGAATATTTCGATGGGCTTGGCACGGATGAGTAGTCACAAACATAAACAACCTGTTCTCCAAAATCGCATGAACTTACCCCTGTCTTCCATTCTGTTGGCGCCACTCCTTCGGTTAAAGAATGTTTAAACAGCTCACTTGATGGTAAACAAGGTTATACTTGAAT
>JACCGJ010008900.1:0-72595 GCA_013407085.1 Atriophallophorus winterbourni
AATCCTTTGTGATTCTGTGTCCTTGAACATCGTCGTTCGTTGTACGAACCCTATATAACAGTTGGAATACAAGTATAATCTTGTTTACCTTTAATCCACTGTTTCAAGGCTCACTGAACCTGATCTTACTGTCTCCACCTGACGATGGCAAACAGCCAGAAACCGGTAGTGGTGTGTAAGGGATGATGATGTGAGCAACAAATTACTTCGGTCATCCACAAGCGCCTTGAGTGCTTTGACCAAGAATCACTTTGTGATTCTGTGTCTGAACATCGTCGTTCGTTGTACGAACCCTATATAACAGTTGGCATACAAGTATAATATTGTTCACATTTATTCCACTGTTTCAAGGCTCACTGAACCTGATCTTACTGTCTCCACCTGACGATGGCAAACAGCCAGAAACCGGTAATGGTGTATAAGGGATGGGGATGTGAGCAACAAATTACTTTGGTCATCCACAAGCGCCTTGAGTGCTTTGACCAAGAATCACTTTGCGATTCTGTGTCTGAACATCGTGATTCGTTGTACAAACCCTATATAACAGTTGGCATACAAGTATAATCTTGTTTACCTTTAATCCACTGTTTCAAGGCTGACTGAACCTGATCCTACTGTCTCCACCTGACGATAGCAAACAGCCAGAAACCGGTAGTGGTGTGTAAGGGATGGGGATGTGAGCAACACATTGCTTTGGTCATCCACAAGCGCCTTGATTGCTTTGACCGAGAATCACCTTGTGATTCTGTGTCTGAACATCTTGGTTCGTTGTACAAACCCTATATAACAGTTGGCATACAAGTATAATCTTGTTTACCTTTAATCTACTGTTTCAAGGCTCACTGAACCTGATCTTACTGTCTCCACCTGACGATGGCAAACAGCCAGAAACGGGTAGTGGTGTGTAAGGGATGGGGATGTGAGCTACACATTACTTTGGTCATCCACAAGCGCCTTGAGTGCTTTGACCAAGAATCATTTTGTGATTCTGTGTCTGAACATCGTGGTTAGTTGTACGAACCCTATATAACAGTTGGCATACAAGTATAACCTTGTTTACCTTTAATCCACTGTTTCAAGGCTCACTGAACCTGATCTTACTGTCTCCACCTGACGATGGCAAACAGCCTGAAACCGGTAGTGGTGTGTAAGGGATGGGGATGTGAGCAACACATTACTTTGGTCATCCACAAGCGCCTTGAGGGCTTTGACCAAGAATCACTTTGTGATTCTGTGTCTGAACATCGTGGTTCGTTGTACGAACCCTATATAACAGTTGGCATACAAGTATAATCTTGTTTACCTTTAATCCACTGTTTCAAGGCTCACTGAACCTGATCTTACTGTCTCCACCTGACGATGGCAAACAGCCAGAAAGCGGTAGTGGTGTGTAAGGGATGGGGATGTGAGCAACACATAACTTTGGTCAGCCACAAGCGCCTTGAGTGCTTCGACAAAGAATCATTTTGCGATTCTGTGTCTGAACATCGTGATTCGTTGTACAAACCCAATATAACAGTTGGCATACAAGTATAATCTTGTTTACCTCTAATCCGCTGTTTCGAGGCTCACTGAACCTGATCTTACTGTCTCCACCTGACGATGGCAAACAGCCAGAAACCGGTAGTGGTATGTAAGGGATGGGGATGTAAGCAACACATTACTCTGGTCATTCACAAGCGCCTTGAGTGCTTTGACCAAGAATCACTTTGCGATTCTGTGTCTGAACATCGTGATTCGTTTTACGAACCCTATATAACAGTTGTAATACAAGTATAATCTTGTTAACCTTTAATCCACTGTTTCAAGGCTCACTAAACCTGATCTTACTGTCTCCACCTGACGATGGCAAACAGCCAGAAACCGGTAGTGGTGTGTAAGTGATGGGGATGTGAGCAACACATTACTTTGGTCATCCACAACCGCCTTGAGTGCTTCGACCAAGAATCACTTTGTGATTCTGTGTCCGAACATCGTGGTTCGTTGTACGAACCCTATATAACAGTTGGCATACAAGTATAATCTTGTTTACCTTTAATCCACTGTTTCGAGGCTCACTGAACCTGATCTTACTGTCTCCACCTGACGATGGCAAACAGCCAGAAACCGGTAGTGGTGTGTAAGGGATGGGGGTGTGAGCAACACATTACTTTGGTTATCCACAAGCGCCTTGAGTGCTTTGACCAAGAATCACTTTGTGATTCTGTGTCTGTACATCGTAATTCGTTGTACGCACCCTATATAACAGTTGGCATACAAGTATAATCTTGTTCACCTTCAATTCACTGTTTCTAGGCTCACTGAACCTGATCTTACTGTCTCCACCTGACGATGGCAAAGAGCCAGAAACCGGTAGTGGTGTGTAAGGGATGGGGATGTGAGCAACACATTACTTTAGAAATTACTAGTTTTTTGAGCGAAACCGTTCATTAGGAATCTTATTCTCGCAGAGATCTTGATTGCATGTGTATAAATGATCTTTTTTCGAATAGTAGGTATGAAGCCAATCACTCCCACAGGGCGAATCCACCGTGTAGGAAGATGGGGAATGGGTTACAGCCCTCGAACAATCCTGGTTGAAATCAATTACCAGGCGATTCGGGATGCATTCCTGGCTAAGGCTGAGCATATCGCCAACTCAACGCCAGATAAACTCCAGGTTAATATTGACAACCCTCCGTCCTGGATTAGGCAAACTTCTTCTGATTTCAAAAGGAGAAGTTTAGCAATGAGAACATCGGTTAGTCTTTAACCGAATGTATCGCAAAACGCTTTTCGGTCACAGATGGGTATACCGAACAGCACTTCGCCACTAGTCTTCCATTTCGACCCAGATGACGTTTATTGTATTAACGCAATTAACGATGGCATCCGAGCAGGTCACTTCAGTAGTTGCTTCTCTTCTATGAATGCTGTCTCAATGGTCAGGCAACGGTCCGCTACCTTACCGCAAGAGGCTGCCGAAACTGATGCTCCTGCTCTAAGTAGCACGCCAAAATTTGTGCAGCTCCCTCAGGTGCTTCGACACAGGGCCAAACCGGATTAGTTTCAGAAACACGAAAACCCAGTGTATGCAGCATAAGGAATAAGTTGACTGAACTTTCTTTCTGCGCGGCTCAGTTACACCCAAAAGTTATTGCGCTTCCTGATACCTGTCTGTCTGCTATTGACAAGGTGCCGGTGAAAATTCAATTCAACTAATTTCAATTTCAATGGACTAAAAAGCATATAGCTTAACAAAAAACCACAGAATAATATATGAATTACGAATAACATGGGTAAAAAACGGGATTTGTTTGCTTACTAAGCAGTTCAGGAATCAAGTATCGATCCATAGCACGAAAACTGTTTCAAAAGTTCAAAGCTTTTATGGTGTAAAATATATAGGTTCATATTTCGGATTGGTCGACATGAAATTGTCCAAATTCGATTTGAATATATCCAAGTTAGGTGAATGTGTCACATTACAAGGTAGGGAGTTCCAGGTAAACCATACACGTACAGAATAAAAATAACTTCGATAGTTTCGTCTCGAGTCGGGAATAAGTCCTGTAGATTCGTGACTCCGAATGGTTCTCGGTAAAAGTCGCTTGAATAGTTTATTTAGAGGATGGTTGGGGTATGCAGTATATTGAACATAAGAATCAAATCACCTCTAAGACGGTGGTAACGGGAGTCGAATAGATTGAGACTTGCAATACGATCTTCGTATTGTTTGTGCTTCAAACCACGTACGAGCTTGGTGGTCGATTTTATATTCTCTGCAAGAGGCTGATGTCCTTCTGTAGCCAAGGTGACCAAGCATGAACCGCATACTTAATGGTTGGCCTCAAGTACGTATTAATTATTCGATGAACGGTTTGCTTCGTGAAACTTCCAAACAAGCTTTTCAGCCGTAGCAGTACTTGTGACGTCTTTTCATAGACAGGTGTGGCGTTATGTGACGGTTTCAAAGTGCTGCTCACCCACACACCCAAGTCCTTCTCCTTGTCAGTGCTCTCAAGAATATGGGAACCAAGGGTGTAGGAGTAATCGGAATGTCTTTCAACCGTCAACACCTTGCATTTTCTGACAATGAAGGTAGTTCATTTGTAACTGACAAGTCTTTTAAGGCATCGAGGTCCAGCTGAAGCTGTCTGCAATCCTCAATTCTGCGTACTTGTGTCCGCAGCTTGATGTCATCCGCAAATAACAGGATTTTGCAGCGAACAAGTTTAGGTAGGTCGTTGACATACATCGGGAAAACAATTGGTCCAAGCAACGATCCCTGCGGCACCCCACTCGTTACTGCAATAGGTCGTGACAACCCTTACTCAAATGACACGGTCGCGGAGATAATCATCAAACCAGGCTAGTAAGG
Organism: Atriophallophorus winterbourni; assembly: GCA_013407085.1. Taxonomy (NCBI): domain Eukaryota; kingdom Metazoa; phylum Platyhelminthes; class Trematoda; order Plagiorchiida; family Microphallidae; genus Atriophallophorus; species Atriophallophorus winterbourni. The sequence goes on from JACCGJ010008900.1 coordinate 4,361, forward strand.
AATCCTTGATTTCACATAGTTCCATATTTTGTAGTAACAGACTATGGTTGACAAGATCGAATGATTTTGACATATCAAGATAACAAGCATGATCTGTGAGACCTTTGTCTACAGCTTGTGTCCAGTCATCGAGGACAAGCAGAAGGTTTGAAAGGCAAGAGCGTCTTTTTCTGAAGCCGTGTTGTTCGACTGCGAGCAGGCCATTGTCTTCCAGATGTTTTGTGACTCTGTTTCCTACGAGGCGCTCCATCACTTTATAGATGACTGGTAGAATTTTCACGGGTCGATAGTTAGATACTTCGGACAGTTTTCCTCCTTTGTGGATGGGGGTAATAATGACATTTTTCAATCACAGGGAACGAAACATTTGGGTACAGAGAGGTTAAACAAGTAGGTAAGAGGCGTACACAAAGTATAAGCACAGTTTTTGAAAATAAACGGGGTTATTTCGTCTGCTCCGGAAGATTTTCTCGTGTTGAGATTTAGCAATGTGCGGAGGACATTTTCCGAGGTAATAGATAGTTGTTCTAAAACATTTTCGGGTGAGATGACGGAAGTTTATGGACAGGTGACGGTGTTTCGTGGGCTAAAGACAGTGGAAAAGAAATGGACTAGGAATTCGGCAGATTGCGATGCTGTGGTTGTTGTTTCATCACGTGTCTTTAGTGCGGCAACTCCTGGTTGCACCCTTGACCGCTTATTTATCATCCGGTAGAGAATTTTGGGGTTTGATTCCATTTTGTGGAGTAAGTGATTTTGATAATTTAATTTGTCATCAACAACAAGTTTGTTTACCTTATTTCTCCGCAAGCGGAATGTCTCCCAACTCTCGACAGTGGTATCATGTCGATGAGCCCGCCATGTAGCATTTGCAAGGTCAACCATTTTCGTGTTCGGCTTCTCAGCTTAAATGTACATCCATTTTTTGCACCTTTGGAACAAGATGAAAGTGCATTTTAACGGCAAATTCAAGTTCCTTCATCATCCACTGCTACTGATCGTTCACGTTGTCGGACTTGAGACCCGGGCCTGTGGCATTCTGAAGAGTAGTTTTAAGTTGGCAAAAGTCACTTTTTCTAATCACCTTGTTGATGAAACTTGTTCTGATTGCCTGGCAAATATAATTAAACGTAATAACTAAGTGTTCGCTGAGTCCTAACGGAGCTTCGTATGTGAGAATTTCAATCACGTGCTCTTCATTTGTCAGTATCAAGTCCAAGATAGACGGCGTATCAGTAACGCGAAATCGGGTATTGTTGAAAATATGGTTGCGGAATGGAATTTCCTCCAGCAACTGTTGATATAAAGCATTTGAGGACTTTTCTGGGTGAACTCAATTTCCCTTAAAGTTCGGCAGATTGAAGTCTCCGATCAGAAGAAGTCTGCCGCGGTATCTGGTAGCCGCTAAGCGTATATTTGCAATTAATGCTGAATTGTAGGATTCGTCGGCTGAGGGCGAACAGTAAATCACACCTATTATGCATTTTTCTCCTGCTGTTATATTCGGCGAACATCATAATGTGTCTTGCAGTTGTAAGTCGTCATCAGTGATCTCTTGGCAGAGCAGTCTCGGAATGTGGTTAAGCGCACCAGCACCTCTACGAGTCAGGCGATCGCGACGAAGTAGAGACATACCTTCAATCGCAACTTTATTGTCTGTTTGAGTTGGATGAAACCATGTCAAAGTGATTCAAAATTGTAATGGTCTAAAAAGCATTTACCATAACGATAAACATGGGATGGAATTATGAGTTATATACAATAAAAAGAAGAAGAACAGGGAAACTCATGTAGCGTAAATCGTATCAAAATTTAGGTTTTCCCTCAAGTATTTGTCCAAATTAGCTTTAAAAATATCCAGGTATTAATTGAGGGGAGAGTGTTCCATGTGAAGCTTACACGTACAGCATACGAATAACTTCGACAGTTTAGTCTTGAATTGGGAATAAGCACTGTAAGTTCATGATTCCGACTAGCACGGGGTGGCGAGCGTGTGAAAAGTTTGGACAAGGGATGGTTAGGGACGTGCATAATGTTGTACATCAGTATGAGGTCACTTCTCAGCCAACGACAGCGAAAGTCGAAAATATTGAGACTCCTCAAACGTTCTTCAAATGGTTTAGAAGCTAGTCCGTGTACAAGCTTCGTGGTTCGGTGGTAAATACGCTGCAGAAGATTGATGTCTTTCTGAATCCAGGGTTACCAAGCCTGAACAGCGTACTCCATCGCTGGTCTCAGATAGGTGTTCATGATACGGAGTACTGACTGATTCGAGAATCTGCCGAAAATTCGTTTCAATAACGCCAATACTTGGGACGCCTTTTTGTATACCGCTTTGCACTGCAGTGAAGTCTTCAGACTTTAACTGGTCCAAACACCCAAATCCTTCTCTTCAGTTGTCCAGACGAGTTGGTGAGACCCGAGAGTGTAGTTGTAGTTCACGGTCTGTCCAATGTTTAACAACTTGCCCTTTTGGAAGTTGAAGGGTAGTTTGTTTCTCAGAGACCAATCGTGCAATGTGTTGAGATCCTTCTACAAAATTTTACAGTCGTCATTTGTAATAATGCTTTTCCAAAGCTTGATATCGTCTGCAAATAACATAATCTTGCATTTGACAGGCTCGGGAATGTCGTTTGCGTAGATCAATAACAAAATCGGTCCGAGGACCGAACCCTGGAGCACTCCGCGCGTAATTTTAAATGTTTTCGATGAGGCGCCGTCAACTCTGACTTGGGCACTCCTGTCGCGTAAATAGTTATCTAGCCAAGCAAGAAGTTTTCCTGTTATCCGGTGCAATTCACGTTTCTGGATTGAAATACTATGATTGACGCAGTCGAACGCCTTTGGTATGTCTAAAAAGCATGCGTGGATGGAGTGACCATTGTTCAAACATTCAGTTCAGTCTTTTTAGGTGAGCAAGAGACAAGATAGACATGAGTGGTATTTCCTGAAACCTTGCTGTTTAGTCGCGAACAGTCTATTGGTTTCGAGGTGATTGGTGATCTTTTCCGCTACTAAACTCTCTAACATATTAAAAATTACTGGCAACAACGTAACTGGTCTATAGTTCACAGCGTCTGATCGATTCCCGCCCTTGTAGATTGGTGTGATGATACCAGATTTCCATTCCGCGGAAACGATACTATTTTCGAGCGAAATTTAGAATAACGTGCTGAGTGGACCACACAATGTGGATGCACATTGTTTGAGGATAAAAGGAGTGATTCCATCTTCTCATGGTGACTTTGCGGTATTCAAACGAAGAAGTCTGAGCATGACACACTCATAGTTTATGGAGATTTCGTTTAATATTTCATCGGAAAAGCCGATCGAATGCGGCGTAAGATAAACTGATTCCTTGAGAGTAAAAACTTTGCAGTAGTTACCTGCAAGAACTTCGGCAACTTCGGACGCTGTCATAGTTAAACCATGAGGTGTGCGTAGTGCTGAGATTCCTGGCTTAGTTTTTGATGTGGTATTACCAATCTGGTACAGGACTTCGGGGTTTCGCTCTATTATGGTCAGTAGTCTTGCCTGGTGAGACTGCTTGTCCTCGGTGATAAGAGAGGTGACCTCGTTCCTCAACAGACGATATGAGTCCTAATTATATAGCATCAGATTATGGACATATTTTCTCCATGCATCGTTACGTGTCTTAATCCACTTCCGTGTACGGCTTCTCAATGTGAAGGTAATTCGTTTATCCAATGTCTTGGGCACAAATTTGGAATGTAGTTTCATTTCAACACACAGATTTTCTATTAAGTTTACCCAAGAACGATGCACGTCCGCGGTGTCTGGTTTCCAGTCAGAAATCGTTCGAAGAGCATTGTGAGGACTTCCAATATCCAGTTGTAGTTTTGTTTTGTTGATGTCATTCATTCTTCCGGCTTGACAAACAAAATGGAATAGGAGAACCAGGTGGTCGCTAGAACCCAATAGAGTTTCGTATCCGAGATTTTCGACGACGTGTTCCTAACTCGTTAGTATTAGATCCAGGACGGATGGCATGTGACCTTCTATATATTTAATGTTATCAAATATGTGGTTATGAAAGGATTATTTGAGATCAGTTCTTGCAAGGCATCGTCGAGCAAATTCGTCGAAAGAGCGTTTTTCTTCATCAAGTTTGGAAGGTTGAAATCTCTCATAACTAGGAGTGGCGTTTGAAATCTGAAAGCCAGAATTCGAATTTTCTGGAGTAGTTCAACATTGTGCGCGTGGCTTGCGCTTGAAGCCCGATAAATCACGTCAACAATGCAGTCCTCTCCAGTTGTCAGCTTAATTGAGCACCACAGAGTATCCAGTACACGTAGGTCAATATCGTCAATTTCTCTGCATGATAACTGTTGGTTGTAGTAAAGTGTTACGTCACCGCCACGTCCCGTACGGTCTTGACGGAGGAGAGACATTCCTCTCAATTCCAATTCATTGTCTGATAAATGAGGTTCAAACCATGTTTCGGTAATTGCAACTAAGTCGGGTGAGTGCTGTATACATACAGTATCAAGCTCCTGTATTTTCTTTCTTAGACACTGCGCATTCGTATGGATGCACTTTATGGTTTTATGGGTTGATGATGGACAATGTGAAAGATTAGTTTAAGTTCCAGGTTGTGATATGTTTGGCAAAGATTTAGGGTTGGTACACATAAATTCAATCCGGTTCACAGTGCACAGCTGAGGCGTTAAAGTCGTTTCTACTTTTCCGACTCAGTGTGAGTCGGAGCACATATGAGTGGATTCGCCGACCCACAATTGGTCGGCTGCTCCACGTTTTTTTGTCTTAGGTGCATTTGGTAGCGAAGTCATTTCAGGAACAATAGTTTTCGTATTTTTTATGTCCAATACAGCCCGAATACGAATTTCAGGAGGTGCAAATTTTCGGCATTAATACCCAGCTTCCAGTATTCTGTCCTTCATCTCATCTGTGCGAAATGATATTTGGAGAGGAGGAGGATGATGCGTTTCTTTTTTTCGGTACTACAAATTACCGTTAGATCTTAAATGTTTGTCTTTTTGGGGGTTTAGTGTTCAAACTCTTCGGTCTAAGCTTATGCACATCTTTCGATAATTCAGCAGTATCATTCACTTGACCACAGATCTGATTCGCAGACCCATCGGTCGTATCGAGCTGTTGAAAGGGACTTTGGTCGATTTCTGGAGAAATCAGAGTTTCCGTAGTAGCTAGCGCTTCCCTGTAAGACTTGCGGTTAATGAGGTTAGGGACTGCGTTTAGAACTGGTTTCAGCGCTTTCTGACACGCAAATCTTCGGAAAGACTCTAACGTGTTTTCAAGCCGTTTAAGGTTCGCCTCTACAGCGAACATGCGTCTTTCCATAATTGAATCAGAGTTTTCGGCTCTTGATAAATCACTATTTACTTTCAATCTGCATGGATCACATATACACTCAAATCTCGGTACTATGCCACCTCGTTACTTTGCCACTCTCGCTACTATGCCACTTTTGCTCGGTCCCGACAAAATTCAATACAAAATAAATTTACTATGCCACTCCCTACTCTCGCTACTATGCCACTATTCTGTGACTATTTAAAAGTGCATTTTTGCGCATTTTACGCATATAGTCAGCCTGTTACAAGGTCAAACGCGCGATTTTTCTCCCTGACACCAGCTACAACAAGCCAATCATCTCATGCACAACGGCAAGCCTCTTTCCTACTCTTGCTTTAAGTATCGATAGATAGACCCACGAAAGCGCGCGCACTAACAGACACTCACAACAGTGACATCGTTATTTTTCAAACTATTCAGCTCATAATGCCAGCTCAGAAACGCAAGCGAACCGACTTTACGCTGAAGGAGAAGTTCGAGATCATCGATGATGCGAAGAAGGAGCCGAATCAGCTCAAGTTGGCGAGAGGGATCAGCAAGAAATAGGCGTCGAAGTTAAGAGAACCACCGTGAAGGGCATTCTCAACAAGTAGGATGCAATTGAAGCTCCAATCAAAGCTGGAGTTCCATGGAAGCGCATAAAGCTGACGCAGCATCAAGACCCGAAGCTTGATGAGTGAGTGCTGATGTGGCTGAAGCAAGCAAGAGGACTGAATCTGCCTGTCAGCGGCGATCTGATCAAGGAGAAGGCGATCAAACTGGCCGAGCTGATGCACATCCCAGTTTCCATGGCGAGCGACGGTTGGCTAGACAGCTTCAAGAAGCGCAATGTCGTCACGTTCAAGACAGTGCAGGGCGAAGCTGCAGCGGTGGATTCCCAATCCCTTATTGATTGGCAGCAGCAGGTTCTCCGGCCCTTACTCAGGCAGTTATCTGCAGATAAAGTCTTCAACCTGGACGAGACTGATGCAAGCGTGTGATCAGCTAGACAACAAGATGAACGACATCCGACGAAAGAAGATGCGTCAGCCGACGATTTCTGAGAGCTTTGGACTGATCAATTGAGCATATAAATGATGGGCTTGAGAAAACAAAGCCGTTTTTACAAAACCTCGTTACTATGCCACTCTCGCTACTGTGCCACCCTTGCTCGGTCCCAACGGGTGGCATAGTACTGAGATTTGAGTGTATAGCAAATGCCTGGTTAGTTTTCATTGTTAATTAGTCACAGATCCGGTTGATAAATACTTTTCACAGTTCGCATGAATAGCAATTGAACAAAAGTAACATTTAAATTGACGAGATCTGGGACTTACCAACATTTGACAAAGTTTGCACTTTTACAAGCTTCGTCGTCAGGTCCGTTTAAGGTCACGTCGGGTCCGCTTAAAGTCACGTTGTCGGTCGTTGTTACAATTTCGCGAGATCGAATCGATACACTAGGTGAAGCGGTCGATTAACGATCGGTGTCCCTCGGTGGAGTGCAAGAACGAGTGGATGCGATGCAGTGCAATCCAACGGGCAGTAAAATGGCGTACACTTTCACGCAAAGGCTGTTCTGTGAGATTTGATCCGACAGTGTTGGAATAACCGACAATAACTACCGAATAGCGAGTTCTTCCTGATGGTATCCGAGTTGTTGCGTTATTCTGGATTGAAAGCAATGTTGCACGCGTATGAAATGTTGGGTAGAAACTGGAAGTTTTGATTTTCAAGAATTCGCGTTTCTCCGACGTGAATGTAGTATATTCCGAATGAAAAGGTTGAGTCGAGTTCAATGATATAAGAACCGTCTAGATCCGTCAATAGAGCGAGCAATAAGATCCAAAAGTATGCGAGCACAAATTTGTACGTCCACACCGTAGCCTTTCTCGGTTACGGCAATCACGTCTGGTGAGTGTGTGGTAGTTAATTCAGTCAGTTCGTGTAGTTTGTTTGTCAAGCATTAGGCATTCATATACAAACAATTGACAGTCGATGTTGACAGCAAAGACGGTTCATGTGATAAAATTATTGGGGCGGCTCGGCCTGAGTCGGTGGGTAGGAAATTTTCCTCGTCGACTCCGGTTGAGTCGGCCGAATTCCGTTTTCTCCGCCAGTTTTGGATTTTCCACTTTGTTCAGTATTTAGACTTTCGGTGTCATCCTTGTTATCAGTGGTTTTAAGTCAACTAGGAAGAATTTTAATCTCTAGGGGCAAATTGTATCGAAATTGCTTCCAATTTTTAAGAATGGCATCAGCCATACTGTTTGTCAGCAGATTCATTTTTAGAGGGCGCGGAGCTATATCTTCGTATTTCGGTGACATCGGGATCCCAAAGTTATTGATAACAGTCGTCTTACTCGTTTAGATAGCGTCAATAATAATTTTCCATTTTTGAAATATGGTTGTTAAAGTTACACTTTGTATCTGGACTATCAGCTGCTACAGGTACGTTCAGGATTATAGGACTACGACTGTCGAGGTCGTTTACCTTCCCAGTGTTCCAATTTATTGCCGATTTTGACCGTTCTGACCAGGGTATATCAACAAAGATACGTGGTGTGTATTCTTCACCGTCTCGTAACAAGTATGCAGATAAGAGTTCATCTTCTAGTTCTTTTTCACTTAGCAACACTACGTTAAGCAATCTTGGTTATTCTTGGTGCGGCGCTTTGGATATTGATTCTTATTGAGAATCAAGGAAATTCCCCAATATGGAGTTACGCGCAATATCCCGAGTATTTCATAACCAACGAGGATTTGTGAATAGAAGCGGTACTATATTGAGGCAATCAAAATAACTGAGAAACATACCTCAATAGCCCGATAGCATCCATCCAAGAATGATCAGACTGCTAGCGCCTATGTTAGCTGTGCCGATCACAGAACTTTCAACATCATCCCTCAGTCAGGGCATTCTTCCTCTAGAATGGAGAACAGCCGTTGTAGTACTAATCCATAAGGGAGGAGCTTCCTCGGCGGTCAATAATTACCGCCCGGTTAGCCTCACTAGTGTACTATGTAAGGTTATGGAAAGATTGATCCGCGATAAATTATGTGGATATCTAACCAAACACTTTCTTTTGAATGGCGCACAACACGGCTTCTTAAAATGTAGGTCATGTCTGACAAATTTGTTGAGCTTTCTTAACGAGGTTACTAAAAGGATGGATGATGGTATAGCTGTAGAAGTCTTCTATCTCGACTTTAGTAAGGCTTTCGATTCAGTCAACCATAGGCTCTTGCTTCTCAAACTCTCAGCCATAGGAGTATCAGAGAACCTTCTGGGCTGGATTCGAGCATTACTTAGCGACCGTTCCTTTACTTTCAGGGTAGATGATACTTACTCCGCAAGTGCGCATGTAACGAGTGGGGTTCCCCAGGGCTCAGTCTTGGGGCCGTTGCTGTTCCTCATCTTCATTGATGATCTAGCCAGCCAACTGCGCTCACCCTGTTATATGTTTGCTGACGACGTTAAAATTGTCGGTAGGTCGGATAACTCCGATCTGATAAGTGATGTGGAAGCTGTAACAGCATGGGCGGGTAAGTGGGACCTTCCCCGTAACCTAGATAAGAGTCACTTGCTCTATACACTAGCAGGCAACATGATTGTGTCTACGCCCTCAGCTCACACGGAGTTCCGTAGGGTAAAGTCTACTAAGGACCTAGGAATCGTAGTCTCCGCAAATTTAAGTGGGCTGACCAATGTGCTGCTGCAGCTCAAAGGGCCAGAAGAAACTCTTTCGACTACGTTCAGCCCTCACTTGCAGAAAAGCTGAGGTGCTATTGCCCCTCTACAAGGCAATAGTAAGGCCACATTTAGAATACTGTATCCAGGCTTGGAAGCCGTATTACCAGAAGGATATCGTGCAGCTAGAAAAGGTACAGAAGCTGGCCACTCGCATGATCGAGGGGTTAGCACACACCAATTATGAAAATCGTCTATTAGCACTAGGACTTTTCTCACTTAGGAGAAGGCAACTTAGGGGGGATCTTATAGAGACCTTTAAGGTTGTCAAAGGACTAAGTTGTTTAGAATTCGATGACTTATTCCGGTTCTCTCCTTTGGTTGGTACACGAAGGCACAGTTTCAAGCTAAGTAAACAGCACACCAGCCTCGAATCCAAAACGCACTTCTTTAGCATCCGTATAGTGAACGCGTGGAACTCACTCTCCCGCAGAACTAATCTTGGCAACTTCAGTAATTGCGTTTAAACATGAGCTGGACGAACGGTGGCAGGAGCTCTTCCCGGAGCATTCCCCTAAAACTAAATTTCTCATTTTTATGATAAAAAAAACACAAAAATAATCGAAAAAAATTTTGAAACACAAAAAGAGTTTCTTTTTCCCTTTTTTTCGCATTTGTGGAAATAAACTGCTGTCCATCGTCTTTTCATTCGATTGGACATGCAACATGCATAACTCTCTCACCTTTCGGTGATGAGACATCTCCCATCTTTCATTCACAGTGACACACGCCTGTGTTACTTTCGAATCAATCATGGTAGTGGTGGGTGTTTTCAAGCACACCTCCGAATGAATCTGGGCACTTGTTTCGACTTGGTCGACTATCGCTCTGTGATACTGATACTGATACTGATACTTAATTATTGGGTTAACCGGGTTAGATCCAGGTCAATGTCAAAAACAGTATCGAGCACGTATCGCGTTACGCACACGAGTCCAACCCACAAATGGCACGGTCGAAATGGAGTCAAAATATTCAAGGTGAAAGAATAAAACAAAATAGAGGGAACAAGCGAAAACAACGATATTTTGGAATACAAATACACATAAAAATTCAAGTGTAGGTGGGAAGGTAAAAAGAATCAACATTGGGAGCACGAGTAAAGCGAGGCATTGAAACCGGATCGATTGTTTTTATACTCATCCTAGTGCACAGTTCCGACCATTTGGTTACATCGTGCTGCTGTCTATTCGAAAATAGTGTCTCAGTTGCCTCTAGCACATTGGTATAGATAATGCTTAGCGAAACCCGTTTTGAAGATGGTTTCTTAAACACAACACTTGAGAAGGATGGCTTTAGTTTTGACTCCGTTGTAATAGTAGTGTTTGAAGATGAATTTGAGTGTTTCGGATACTTTGTTGTCAGTTTTATCAGTAGCTCTATTGAATTTCTCACTTTGGTAAACTGGTTTTCCAGGTGTGCCAGTCTACTCTCCATTTGTTTAGGGTCTTTCCTTACAGTCAAGTATTTAGTCTTATGGCAAACGTCTTTATTCGGATGCCAACAGCTCGTACAAACAAAACAAACGGATGGGTGTTTCTCATCGTTGACAAGCCTCACGCAATTATCAGTTAAATTCTCGTCACATGACGCGTGGCAGTAGAACCCGCAAAAAGTACATTTAGCCGAAACAATATCAACCCTCACCGAAGCTAAACACGTGATGCAGAGGTCACGACCATTCCGTGTCGCCGTTGCGTGAATAATTCTCGCGGTCACAGCTTGATCGTTTTTTTCTTGGTCTGGACAGTGCATCTAATGACACGTTCGCACATGTTTGTGGGTTGTATAAGGCTTGCTGGCTGATCGATAATCGGTGTTATGTCCGTTGAGTGATTTGACTGTTTTCGTTGGCGAGATTTCGGCACTTAACAGTTAATTCGCGATAATTCGTGAACCACAGGAGATAGAAAACGAAATTAGGTATCAAAACTTGAAGTTCAATGTGGTCTTTGCACTGATTGCAAAATCCGTATGATAGCTGGTGCTGGGAAAAACTTTTTGCTCGTGAACAAAATGTTCTTTTCCCGTCAAACTGGTAACTTTTCTGTAAGCTGACTTGCACGATCGAAAAGTATGAAATCCGATATTTATCGTTAAGCGATACTCGAAATTCTTCAAATGGTATAAATCCGTGCAGATGCAACTAAGATATGTTCGAAATTGTCAGAGCGACGAAAAATACGTCCGCACAGTAGCGATGAAAACTGTTTTTTTGAACATAAGCGAACAGAATCTCGTCATAAGATGCGATAGTCCGGTAGATAGGAGAGGCGGTGGCGTTGCACTGCTCTTCGAGTATGAATTGCACAGCATGGGTACAGGGATATCTCTAGCCATTGAAAACGTCCAAGTTGTTAAGAGTATCCTGACTTGCTACAAGTCGGCCCTCGCAATCGCTCATGTCCAGGTCACACCCAGTGCAGCCCAGCAGAAGATTACACAGCTGATTGAGACGCTGGACAGGTTACTTCAATCAACTCTCAGCGTACTCATCTTAGGTGATCTCAACCTTCCAGAAATAAATTGGGCCTTCCCTGTCGGTTTAGTCACCAAACAATCCGAAATGTTTCTCAGATGGCTCCATGGTCATGCGTTGCATTAGCATGTGAGTGATCCTACGAGGTTTCGTAATGAATGTACTCAATACATTCTCGACATTGTATTGTCTTCCCAACCCGAAGCCGTTAGACTTTTAAAGTACCTACCGCCGCTCGGCAAAAGTGATCAGGTACTGATAAGCTTCGAAGTGATATTGAGTTTTCGCAAACCTTTCTCTCGTCTTACACGCAATTTTAGGATTGTAGACCGAGGTTTACTCCTACAGACTTCAAAATCTCCACTTTAGTTATCCAGCGATTACGATATAAGTGAAAACTGGGATTGAATTTGTAAGTATTTAAACGGGTTACAAGACAAGCACGCTCCACTGCTGTTTGTGAGAAGGCATCAAATGCCATCTTGGTGGTCTCTACGAGTTTGTAGGTCTACCCGTAAACGGGATCGCCTATGGCCGCAATATAAGCTATTCCTTAATTCTGGTTCTTGGGCACGCTACGACACCGCTTGAAATCCCTGTGTTAAATTACAGCGTATGCTGAAACAGGATTTTGAGTTCTCTTTAGCCAGGGATGCTAAATCCAACCGTAAAAGGTTTTATAGCCACGCAGAGTCAAGAGGAAAAACTAATAATAGCATAGGAGACTTGAAACTGGAGGATGGAAAAGTAGCAGATACCGACCTGTCTAATTTGACTGCATTCTCACTGTTTTTCAGTAGCGTTCAACGACGGAATAATTTTTTAAGCGCCCCTGCAGTCCTGTTTGACCTGGCACCTGGTGTCCATGTATTAGATGAGTTGTCCTTCAACTACGAGTTTTTCCCAGTTAATGGGGGGAAGCCATAGTCTTGCCAATACACAAGGGTGGTTGCAGGTAAACTGTTGGGAAATATACAACTGTCAGCCTGACTAGCATCGTCTCAAAAGTACTGGAAAAACTATTGCGTGACAAAATCAGTCATCATCTAAGTCGGCATTCTCTGTTGAGTATAACTCAACATGGATTTCTTAAAGGTAGATCCTGCCTGACTTACCTACTTAGTTTATTCGATACTGCAAATAAAATGCTGGAAGGAGGAAAGCCAGTCGAAGCCCTCTACTTAGATTTTAGCAACGCTTTTGATTCCGTGAGTCACCGGCTTACAGAGATCAAGCTAGCAGCAAAGGGCGTAGAGGGTAGTCTACTTGCTTGGATAAGAGCATTCCTTACATGTACGACATTCAGATTTGTGGTTGGATCCACGTTGTCTAGCAAAACCGACGTGATCAGTGGGGCTGACAATGTTCTTTACTCGGTCCTCTTCTATTCTCAATTTTCATTGATGACTTGTCGTCTGCCTCGAAGTGTCCATGCTTCATTTTCGCGGATCAATGGATGAAGATACCTTGATGCACGACCTTGACCGTGTCATAAAAGGGTCATACCAGTGGAATCTCTCACTTAACCTAAATAAAAGCCAACTCTTGTCAGCACTGATTGATGAGGCTCCAATCCAGATGGCGGGGAATTCCATCAGTATTAACGTCACACAGTGTGCTATGGATTTGGGAGTACTGGTTGGAGCTGAATTCAAACGTGAGGACCAAGGTGCCGCTGCGGCTCAGCGTGCACGCTAGGTGTATTTTCGGCTAAAATCAGTGCTATCGATCAGAACACCCGATTTTCAAGCGTGTGTACTCAATACAAAGGGCATCCTTCCACTTGATAGCGTACAGCACCTCGCAACTGGCATGATTGAGGGTCCGCGAGGGAAACCGTACGCTGCGCTCCTAATGTCTCTTGATTTTTTCTAATTTAGGCGCCGTCGTTTAATAGAAACCTTTAAAATCTTGAAGGATTCAAGTGGCGTGCCAATGAACGACTTCTTTACCTTAAGCCCCGAGCTGGGCACCCGGGGCCAATAACTTAAAATTGATAAGAATCGATGTCGGCTAGACTCTAGGAAACACTTTTTCAGTTTTAGGGTTGTAAACTTCAGGAACATTCTTCCAGAAGAACTTATATCTTACAGTACAGTCCCAAGTTTTAAGCAGGGTTTGGACGGCAACGGGGGTAAGTTTTGTCCTGAATACTCTCCTTAATTGCTATAAAAGCTTAGGTAGTTCATCTTTCAACGTCATCCCGTAAATAAAGTAGAGGAGAGAGTCTGTCAAGGTCGTTCAATCTAGGCACGCCAAAACTCGCACTGATTTGGAAGTATTGATCGATTTTAATCAAGTGAACATAACTCACCGATTTGAATCAATATAGCAGCTTGGCTTCAGTAGCTTGGCTTCACTTTCGTTCATCTAGTTGATTAATTGTACATATATATACAAATGAGCTGTAAATAAAACGATGCATTCTGTCAGTCGTCTTCTACCAATTTCGTGAGTGTTGGGTCAGCCGGAACTTCGCTCCAAAAAAACACAACAGACTTGGCGACGGGAAAATGGCTATCAGCTTTGAGCAAATGCAAGCATTACTCCAGCAACAGCAAGTGCAGTCCGAAAAATCACAGAAGCAGCTCATTGAACTTTTTTCTCAGAAGCTGAATATCAAAGAAGAACAGACACAGCAGCAATCAATTGACTCAATCGCAGCATCCATCACAGAGTTCCATTTCGATGCAGAATCGGGAACAACATTTAATGCTTGGTTCAAGAAATACGAAGACATTTTCAAAGTTGAACTAGCAGGTCAAGGTGATGCATGGCTTGTTCGCCTATTGTTGAGAAAACTTGGTCCTGTTGAGCACGAACGTTACACTAACTACATTCTTCCAAAATGTGCTCGAGAGTTCAGCTTTGACGAAACCATTGCAACACTCACGACAATCTTCGGCGAACAATCATCCTTATTCAGCATTCGTTACAACTGTCTCAAACTGATGAAAAAAGCAACAGACGACTACACTACCCATGCTGCTATCATCAATCGAGAGTGTGAAAGATTCAAGCTCGGTTCGATGACGCCAAATCAGTTCAAATGCTTAATGTTCGTTTGCAGTCTTCAATCGCCAGCAGACGCAGACGTTAGAACAAAAATTCTGAGCAGACTGGAGCACGAGCCGGAAATGACCCTCCAAGACATTGCAGCAGAATGTCACAGAATGATGAACCTCAAGCATGACACCAAGTTGATTGAAAACGCCGGACAGAAAATAGATCCTCAAGTGTACAAGAACACAGCAGCACACAGTAGTTCACAAAGTCCTCCCAAAAAGCCATTGAAACCCAAAAGTGCCTGTTGGAATTGCGGTCGATGGCACTATTCGAAAGATTGTCCGTTCAGAACCTATAAGTGCCGCAGGTGCAATCGCATTGGTCACAGAGAGTCACATTGCAGAAAAAACTATAGGACCAGTGCAAACAGTCTTCATAATCCAAAATCGAATGGAAACCGGGGCAGAATCAATGCGGTCATTGCAACCTTTGAAGCAGATTTAGCAAGCAGACGTAAATATGTCGCAGTGAAAATTCAAGGCAAGACTGTTTCGTTGCAAATTGACACCGCCTCAGACGTCACATTGATTTCCCGCTCAACATGGAAGAAGATTGGCTGCCCAACAATCTATCCCACGGTGAACCACTGCGGATTGACGGACAATTCACTTGTAAGATTGATTTCAATGGTGAGAAAGCAACTGGTCTAGTTTACTTGACACCTCATGAAAAACTTGATTTGCTTGGAATTGATTGGATCGAACGACTGAATTTACTTAGCGTGCCTCTGAAAGATCTATGTTCAACAACAACCGCAACAGTGTGCCAGACAAATTCTTCATCAAGAACATGTCGACAGTTGATACGCAAACATGGTTACGATATCCGGAACGAATCGCTTCAAGGTGACAATGATTCTACAAAGCATAAAACTCCCAACTCAGTCTTTTCAAACGCTGCTAGGCTTCCAAGATCAATCAACGCTCGTAATAAACAACCACGCAGGCAGCAAGGTATTCGTCGCAAAAACAGTACTCGAAACTATAAAGAAAGCAATTTTATTCGTGGCCGTTTCACAAGATCAAGCGGCTATAAAGAGGAACCGGTTTGCGGTAAAGGTGGTCCATGTGGCTCTAAGGCGAATGCTTCACAGAAAAACGCAACTCGTGGTTTACGAAAGCAGTATAACGATTTCCATGCGTTGGCACCGCATGTTTCTCAAAATGAATTTATCAGCACTAATGTACAATGGCAAAGAGTCGACAACCGTCTTGCTGAACAACATCGCACAGACGAGACACAAGAAAGAAGATACCGAACACGAAGAAGAACAATGGTTCAACCATTTCAAATCGATCCAAGAAACAAGGCGTACATAGACCGAAGGTGAACGTCCTTTTTTCGCAGGGGGAGGTGTCAAGGTCGTTCAATCTAGGCACGCCAAAACTCGCACTGATTTGGAAGTATTGATCGATTTTAATCAAGTGAACATAACTCACCGATTTGAATCAATATAGCAGCTTGGCTTCAGTAGCTTGGCTTCACTTTCGTTCATCTAGTTGATTAGTTGAACATATATATACAAATGAGCTGTAAATAAAACGATGCATTCTGTCAGTCGTCTTCTACCAATTTCGTGAGTGTTGGGTCAGCCGGAACTTCGCTCCAAAAAACACAACAGAGTCCTCTGGGTTTTTATTTAATAAACACGTTATTACTTGAGCTAACCTCTAACCGTGCTGGTGAAGAGAAACTGTGTGGTGATTGTTCGATTAACGATCAATAATAATCAATCATTCATCACCATTCATTCAACAATAATCGATAGTACTATTATTCAAGTTCTGATTGTCATTCGTTCATTCTGGTCGTTATTCAATACATACTGTGATTCGAGTGAGCGCGGTTGTTCTCACTTACATTCTTGGGCTGATTATTTAATTCAATACTATACAATTCATTACATTTGGAGTCGCGAGCAGGATTCGCCCGAGCAGGATCATTTCGTCATGGCAAATTCAAGTCTAGAACCTCTCGATATAAATTCAAATGCTCGAGAAATAGAAGACTATTGTGAAAGATTCGAAATTTGGTGTATGACACGACCGAAAGCTGAGAATGATACAAAATCGGTTCATTTTCTAAATGCAGTTGGAAAATCTGCATATACGTTGATCAAGAATTTAGCCTATCCTGATTCTCCTATTTCTCTTCCATACGAAACGTTGAAGACGCTTTCAATGCAAAACGTGAAACCTGTACATTTCGAGCCAACCGAAAGTGCAAAATTTCATTCCATGGTGCGTCAGCCCAAACAAGGAACTCGTGATTTTATTCTACAATTGCTAATTCAGGCAGCGAAATGCAACTTCGGTGAGTCGTTAGATATACAATTGGAAGATCGTCTAATTGCTGGAATACATGACAGTGTTCTGCAGAATGAACTTTTGAAGCTGCCAAAACCCTCTTTTAAAGATGTTCGAGCTCAGTGCGAACAGTATGAAGATGCGCGTGTGGCAACAACAGATTTGTCGCCAGCAGAAAATTCCGTCATGTTCAATACACATAAACGTGAAAAAGCCATTGCTCTGATGCAGATAAATGATGATGATACCTTAACTATGCCGCTTGGCAAAAAAAGGGAACGTTGACTTTCATACATGCTATCATAGTATGGAGAACACTCCTGTTACTCTGGATATTCAAACAGCATCTGGAAAGACAGTTCGACCGATTTCTAACAGTGCTATTGTTCGTGCTAAAGCTCTTTTATTCGATGATGAAAATTTGACTTCCCTATCAACCGATTCAAGCGATACTCCTGTTAACATGTCCAGATCCGCCCGTATCATTGATTCAAACGAAAAATCTAGTTTTCATTACCAAGGAAGTGGCTTCAAAGTTATCAAACTTCAGAATTCATCAGATACCATTTCAAATAAATCGCCGAACTCATCTTATCAAACAAATTCAGCACTGCCAACTAGTTCATCTAAACGATCGTTAAATAATGAACATTTCAAAACCGCTAGAGGAAAAGCCTTACTGTCACCTTTGACTACTGCCTTTGAAAAAGCGATACAATTGTTGGTAACTGTGGATGATGTTTCGGGTTCGCTAGATCTTCCGTGGAGATCAGAACGTTTGTTGAACAAGCCGTACTGGGATTATACAAACCCAGGATCATTCGCAAACTGAGGCCGTTGTGGTGATTGCTCGATTAACGATCAATAATAATCAATCATTCATCACCATTCATTCAACAATAATCAATAGTACTATTATTCAAGTTCTGATTGTCATTCGTTCATTCTGGTCGTTATTCAATACATACTGTGATTCGAGTGAGCGCGGTTGTTCTCACTTACATTCTTGGGCTGATTATTTAATTCAATTCCTTTTCCAGCATCGGGTATAACGCGGCGCTTCCTAAATACAACCCGGATAATCTCTTGGCGTCCCGACCGTCGAAGATTTCCATTAGTCAAAATGCACAAAGGTTTTGGCAGTGGTGCGTGCTTCTCTGAAGCTTTAAACCGAAAGAAATTCTGGATGCTCGATTGGCTCGTTGGCCACATACTGTCCGTTCCATTCACAGTTACACACGTCTGTGTTACTTACGAATCAATCCTGGCAGTGTGGGTGTTTTCAAGCACACCTCCGAAAATATCTGGGCACTCGTTTCGACTTGGTCGATTATCGCTCTCTGATACTGATACTGATACTGAACTGAACAAATTTGAATATTCGAAGTCACTCATTTTGCCGGTTCGAAAATAACAATGGTTCAATGGTTTATTGTGGTGTAAAAACGTAGCCTAAAAATAACCACAGGTTGGTATGTACAGTGTGGTGGAAATAAAATAGTGAATGTCATCTGTACGAGGACGGGGAGGCCTTATAGCGGGCCACGCTCGCTTTGGAATTGCGCCTTCCTTATATTGCGAGGCGGTAGCAGGAGAATATGGAGGCATCGGGGATGCGTTAGACCTGGAAACAAGTAAAACTGACATCTGGTTAGGAAGGGAATGAACGAAGTAGTAAGGCATGGAGGACAACGTACCTGAAAAATGAAGCTAGTACACAATGCGGTGTAGTGGTTTAGTGCTTATCCGAGAACAACAGCAATCGGAGAGACACGGCCTCAAGGTATGTTGTTGTGGAGATCATTTAAATGAGCGCAGGGATAGAGCGGGTATGGCGATGTACCTTACTACGTTGGCAGGCAAGACACTGTTGTGCCCAACAACGAATGTCGTTCCGCATGCCATGCAAAACATAGCGGTCTGTGATAAGTTTCGTGGTCGCGCGTTTGCTCGGGTGGGATATTCCGTGCAGGTTCTCGAAAATCCGTCGTCTGTAATCCTTTGGTACAAAGGGACGTGGATTTCCTGTCGACGTATCACAATGGATACGTATTCGACTGCCTGGCACTGGTAAAAGAGAGAACTGCAGGGAAGCTTCGTAAGTGATTTTTGAAAATTCCGGGTCGTCCTCTTGCAGGGCGGCGATTTCCTCAAAATCAATTTTCGCGATCTGGGAAATAGATGCGCGTGATAGAGCATCTGCCTCGACGTTGCTGGGTCCATCAATGTACCTGACGTCAGTGGTGAACTGCGCGAGGTATTCCGAGTGGCGAGTTTCATGAGGCGAGTAGCGGTCGGCGGCAGCGCTGAAGGCGTGGATCGAGGGCTTGTGGTCCGTGTAGATGGTTAATTGACGTCCTTCCAGGATGTGTTGAAAGTGCTTTACTGCTAGGTACATCGCAAGTAGTTCTCGGCTGAAGGTAGAATACCTGGTTTGAGCCGGTTGCATCTTTCGAGAAAAGAAGGAGAGTGGTGCGCACTAGTCGTCAATGACTTGTTGTAGAACGGCACCAACAGCAACTTGAGAAGCGTCTGTTTTGAGCACGAGCTTCACTTTGCTGTCCGTGGAGAGATGAGCCAGCGAAGTGAGCGTCCTGAGAGATGCTTTGACTGATTGAAACGCGGTGATAGCTTCCGTTGTCATGTTGATCTTCTTTGGATTTCCCCGCAAAAGATCAGTTAACGGTCTGCATTTGTCCGCGCATTTTGATATGAATCTACCGTAGAAGTTAATGAATCCAAGAAATCTACGTAGCTGGCGAAGTGACGTTGGAGTTGAGTAGTCTTCAATCGCCGATATTTCCTGCGGAATGGCAGTGATTCCACGAGAATCGATTGTGTGTCCAAGAATTTCCAGGGCTGGTCGGCCGCATTGGCATTTGACCGGGTTGATTACGACGTTGTATTCCTGAAGACGTTGAAAAACCAGTCGAAGGTGATCCATATGCTGCTCGTGGCTTTCACCAGCGACAAGAATATCATCGATGTACGTGAAGGTGAATCGTAGACCTCGCATGACTTGATCGATGAAGCGCTGGAAAGTTTGAGCGGCGTTTCTGAGTCCAAACGGCATGCGAAGGAATTCGTAGAGACCGAAAGGTGTAGTGACAGCAGTCTTCGGAACGTCGACGTCTGCTACTGGGATTTGATGATAGGCGCGCACAAGGTCGATTTTGGAAAAAATCTTCTTGCCGCAGGCGCTCAGGGAGAAATCCTGGATGTGAGGTATGGGATACCTATCAGGCACTGTGAGCTTGTTGAGGCCTCTGTAGTCACCACATGGTCTCCAGTCGCCTGATTTTTTCAAAACCATATGTAGAGGCGATGACCATGGGCTATTAGAGGGTCTAATTATCCCAAGTTGTAGCAGTTGCTCGAACTCCGCTTTGGCAGCGGTGAGCTTGTCAGGGGACAATCGTCGCGGTCTTGCGTTCGTCGGCGGGCCGGTCGTGAGGATGTGGTGTGCAATCCCATGTTGGATGTCTGGCGTGCAGCGCGATGGCTGGCTGATAGCCGGGTAGTCTTGAAGCAGCATTGCAAACTTGTCGTCTGGTAGAGCGAGTTTCAGTCCGATCGAATTGATCGATGTCGCTTTTCCTGTGACGCGTACTGCGGATTTGTTGTCCAACAGTTGTTTGCGCTGAACGTCGACTATTAGCCCGAACTCTGTTAAAAGGTCGGCTCCGATGATCGGCTGACGAACGTCGGCGACGATAAATGTCCATGAGAGATTTCTGCCCAAACCAAGGTTTGGCAGAAGGAGACGCTGGCCATACGTTTTGATGCGTGTGCCGAGGTGAATGACACTCACCTCCGCTCCTGTGTCAATTAGGAAACGTAGACCTGTTGGGGAATCATCAATGTAGAATAGGCGACTTACGGTGTGGCCAGCTGCAGCCGTCGCGATTACTGGCTGGCCTGCTCTTTTCCCGCCTTAGCGTGACTGGCGTTGGGGAAGGAACAGGGCTGCACACAGTGCCTGGCGTCAGCACCAAACTGTTTATGGTACTTGCAGAAACCTGTGTTGGCAGCCTGGCGCGAAGCGTTTGCGCGGTTGTTTTGGGGACGACGTTTTTGCTGTTGAGGTTTACGCTGTTGATACGTCGTCTGTATTGACAGTGCAATACGTTCGATTGCGTCCTCGATTCAAGCGAAACGTTGGTCCGTTGGGGTTTGTGGCGTGTCTTCGGTCACCACATGCACTTGGGCGTTGCTTGTTTGGCACTCATGTACCTTGTCGGCAGCGAGTGCCAATTTCTCCAACGATGCTTCGCTTCCTTGTATGGCTACGAAAGACCTCGTGTGAGCAGGCAGGCACTTGATCCAAAAGTGCATCAGCACATCGTCACTGACATTGTTGCCGCCAGCGAGCGTGCGCATATGCCGCAACAGTTGCGAAGGTTTTCGATCGTCTAACTCCGTTATCTGGAGAAGTTGTTGCACGCGAGTTGCGTTGGACGTGTCGAAACGTTGAAGAATGGCAGCCTTCAGTTCGTCGTAAGGATGGTCTAACGATTTGAATCCAAGACATCGATCACTTCGGATGCAACCTCCATAGGAAGGTTGGCGGTGACCTTAGCAAACTTCATATCTTGTGATTTGATGCGATAGCTCTCGAATTAAGATTCGACCAAAACAAACCACACTTTTGGGTTTGACATCCCGAAAGGTGGCAATCTGACGTTAGAGTTGATAGCGGCTTCGTCGCCGGACGACATAATGAATATAAAATGAAAGAAAAAAAATTGGATACGGGCTCACCAGTTTGTAGCGGATAAGCCGAGCGTTACGTTAATAAGAATTGTCATAAGTGTTACTAATTAATGTAAGTGTATGAAATTATGTATAAATATATATAATTATATTTATGCAAGAGAATACAGTATGTCAACAACAGACTTACGAAATCCTTGTGTTGTCCACTCGGATTATTGCAAACAATGAATTTGACCCGTGTTATTTCTCCAGCGGGATAATTGCTCGTCGAAGATGGGACAAGCAGTGAATTACCGGGAATGGAAGAAATATTCTAGGTCAGTGTAACGTCTGTGACGTGAGTAACGCGTATTTCACCCGTTTCTTAGCTCGACAAATTCAAAACCACAATTCGGATGTTATACGGTACTGTAATTAGCAACAATTACAACAACAATAATTATACAAACCTCAACTGTATAGGAACGTACAGCAAACAGTGGAGTCAAAATACTCCAGGATCAATTATATCAATGCAAACAAGTTCAATGGCGACCTGAGATATGAATAGAATGAAAGGAGTTACCAAAATTGCCGTCCAAAATGTCTATCAAAGACAAGACACCCAAAAGTGGTATCAAAATACAAGCCAAATACAAGTGCCCAAAATGGCAATCAAATTCAACAACAATGACCGACAATGGCTTCAACAATGAATTAAAACAAAAGCTTCACCAAATATGTGAACAGAAGATTTCCAATAAAATAATTACAAAAAGAAATGTTTTATATCAAAATACTGTAGGAAAATAAAACACAAGCAAAATCTATTTCACAAAATTCAAGTTTTGTAACCAAGTTCAAAATAAAAGGAATGTTGAAGGGAAAGGAAGAATTTCAAACTACTCTGAACCTTACACCTCCGACCAAATTCTTTCTAGGGCTTAACTGTACAACGATTGTTTGACGAATACCTTAACGAATTCCGTGCAGCAAATGAATTTATTTAGTGGCGAGTCACACACGCCACGTGGCATTGCCATCATTGGACACATGTGGCTTTTTATAGGGAAATAGTTTGCCAGACTGAGACCCACCACGTCCTCCGGTTCTGCCACCGTTCCTTACAAGAAGCTCATGCGCGCGTTCCCAGCCGAACGAGCCTTGTGTATATCATCCTCAAATAGCGACATCTTGCGCCATCTAAACAACTCTAATCTGCAAATCGAAATAAGTGTATCCGGTGTCGGAAACACAAATGGCTTATCGGGTACACAACCGAACGTCTTGCGCCACTCATATGAATAGTCACGCCGACCATCTGTCGCCCCCACTTCGGCTGATTCACTGTCATGTGAACCAGGCCTACTATTCATTTTGGCTGATTTGGTGTCAGGTGAGCCAGGCTTAGTCTCCATCTGATCCGAATTAGTGTCGGGAAATTCAGTCACAAAATCCGACTGAGCTAATTCAGTGTCAGGTAACTCAGTTTGCTGATCACAACCGACAACACAAAGGTCAATATCCTCAGACGTTTTATACGCAGGCCCCTGCAATATCCAACCTAGCAATTCCTTCGTTGCGAACGGACGGCCTCTTCCACCGAGCCGCTGTTCTAACGCCCAGTGTGCTTCAGGAACGTCGCAACCAATCAGCACTGTCACCGGCTGATCATGAACGTCAAATAATTTAACACCCTTTAAATAATCATAACGTTCACGCAAAGCACTAGTTGACGATTGGGACACATGCGGCAAGGTTTCTACGGTGTAAGCATTCGAAACCTGAATGACTTCTCCACCATCTGCAGAAAGAATATTTAAGTTCAGACGGGAGCAGTTCATTACCCGTTGATGGCCCAAAGTTGTAAGCGACACCTGAGCAGGGCACTTCGGCATATTGTATTTTTTAACGAATTCATCAAGAATTAAGGTGGCATCTGAACCACCATCCAGGAGCGCTACTGCGTCAATAAGTCCGGACGACGTTTCGATCTTGACAGGCACGGATCCTAAACATACCCTGGCACTTAATGCCGCGTGACTGCAATTGATGTTTGCCGGCGGATTTCTTACCGGTTGATCGTTATGCAGGAGCGTGTGGTGCCGACCGCCACAATTTTCTGCAGTGCATCGAGATCCACTCATACAATTGGCAGACCTATGGAACTGCCGGAGGCATAGGAAACAAGCCGATACCCGTTTGGCTGGATCCCAACGATTCTTTACGTCGAGATTCTTAAATTCGATGCACTTATGTAATTTGTGCGGCCCCTTGCAATTACAGCATTCCAAGCTGTTTATGGATCTGCCAACAAGGCAAGCATTGACATTCCTTCGATCGCAAACATTTGAAGCATAGGCTGCTGAATTCTGCGTCGTGTCAGGGCGACAAAGCTGACCAAATCGACATCTACCTGTTGGCAAATTGATTTTGTCGTGGTACGTTTTTACTTCCCTGCCTGAGTAAGTAAGATAACTGCAAATTGACTTAAAATGCAATCTCACCTCGACAAATTATATGCTCTCTGAAGTAACAGATGATGAATGCAGAGATTAAACTTCACGTTTAATCGATGCGTTCATGTATTAAAATATCTAAAACTTATGTTCCGGATCGAGATGTCAATCTAGACTTATCAGGATTAACTTTGGTAACCATTACTACTAAACTAATACAGTGAATCCCGGGCACAACGAATCTCTGGGGTGAGAGTAAAATGTTCGTTAAAAGCGGAATTCGTTGTAAGTTAAACGAATTGTCAGACGTGATTTTTCCGCCGTTTTCCTGTACACGTGTAGACAGGTGAAGAATGTCTTACCTTTGTGTGTTTCAGCATGCGTGTAATCCATCTGATGATTAGATGCTGCCACAGCACACAGATCACAACATTGAATCCAAGTTCATGTTAATAATAGTAAATTTATTCCAAAACGAAGTAATAAAAACATCTCGCACACACACTGACAGTCCAATCTCACGCTTTTATGTAGTAGCTGGCGATGTTCTTCTGTTTAAGTTTTGACTTCGCTACCGCCTCGATTTCTCTCTCCACAAATTCAAGTTCGAATTCGACATCTCTTCCTTCTATCCTACAAATCTCCTGCAGAGATCAATTGAACTCCTGGCGGAGCTACCAGTTACAGAGAATTCACGTAATTTTTTTGTGCGTGCGTGCGAGTCAGTTAGCACACTTTAGGCTAGGCTGCCTGTGTCTCGCCATGCTGTGTCAGTTCTTTCCTTAGCGCACTGCAGGCCACTCTTGACGGAGCGTTGTGTGTTAAAGGCAAAACAAAGCGAGTTCGTTGTATGTATGAACTTCATTGAACAAACATAGCTGTCGGGAACGCGTACAGATTTCGTAAAAGGCGAGATTCGTAACGAACAGATTCGTTGTACGAATTTATTAAATAGGCTAAGAAATAAGAAACTTATTTGGGAAATCATGGTGTGTTCGTTCAACCCAAGAAATCGTTGTAAACGAGTTCGTTGTAGTTAGGTTCCACTGTATATCGTGTGGCTTACTATCCCATCACTTACACACGATACGCATTGAGCACTTGACCAGGAATTCCTTCGTAATTCCGTGTGTGATCCTGTTCTACTTAACATAACAATTCATATATACCTTTGATTATTGCTCTTTCCAATCTGGGTTAATGGGAGCCGAAGATTAGTGGATAGTACAGCTAGTTAAATGCTTCCAACAACGATTACATGTTGGTTGACCAACAACTGTTTTATTAGAAATGGATGGCATGATGGAAAAACAGTCGAGTTAAAATAGTCTAAATATATCCGATTGTTTTAAAAACGAAATATTTTTTCGCTGTGAAACACTAAGAGCAAATGGAACGTGATCCCAGTATAAATAGATCAATTCTACACCTTAGAGCTTCGAAAGATTGAAAGTCCGGCGTGATAACACCCGTCGTCACACTTTTACCTGTAGTTGCTAAGCTCATGGAACGTATAGTCTGGGAAAGAATGGTTGCACACTTTGAATCGCAAAATTTGTTTTCGGCAGCGCAGCACGGATTTCGATCTCATCACTCTTGTCTAACGAATCTTCTCATAGCGTTAGACGACTGGACAAAGGAGTTGGATAGAAGTTCTTGCATTCACGTCTGTTACCTAGACATTTCGAAAGATTTAGACAGAGTCAATCATCATTTGTTACTTCAAAAACTGCTGCGTTTAGGAATATGTGATCCACTCCTCTCATGGTTGTGCGACTATCTGTCAGATCGCGACGCTCGAGTTAAAGTTAACGGAGCGCAAAAGCTTCTGAGATGCGTGATGTGATGGATGAGAAACGGTCAGCATTCTTGAGCTTCAAAGGTATGCTAACAGATGAAAACTTACACCCTTCAAGAACAGTTAGAAATGAGTTCCAACATACTGCAAGACGATGTGTAAATGACTATTGGACAGAAAGTAGCCTTAGTTTCCAAAAAAGCTGCGGATACTGGAAATTGTCACGGCAAATATGCTGCGATCAGGAAAGACATTGGTCTAAAGAAACTTTGAACGGCTTCCTTTAAATCCCTATCTGGTAACCCGTTTGTCGTAAAACTTCAGCAGATGGTAAGATGGGTAGTGCACTTCACCTCTCTCTACTCTAGGTACAGTACGGTTTTGCCGCATGTACTTGCGATTGCTCGGCCATGTCTACGTACTGGAAAATGGACTCATTCCAAAAAATCTACTCTATGGTGAATTGCAATTAAGAAGTCGACCATTGGGCAGACCGCATTTGTGGTAGAAATTCGTTTGCAAAAGAGATATGAAAGCTCTTGGCATTGACCCAGCGAGTTGGAAAGAACTTGCTCTTGACTGCTCATATTAGAGGCATTTTGTAAAGCGTCGTCTGCAATTAGCAGATAGAGCACTTGGCAGCTGAACGCAGATCACGACACCGGAGTGCAACTGACGCACTACAACCGATTTCTGCTTATCGTTTCAAGCGCTGTGGGAGAGATTGTTCCTCCCGAATCGAACTGATTAGTCATTCGACAAGCAGTAGAACATGAAATATCATGCGATTGTGATGTACATCCATGGTTGATATCGATCGGAGGAGGCCGATAACAACAACAAAAACTATCAATCAGGTCACAGTATGTGCATTAGCATTCTTTTCAACCAAAATGTTTTCTTCTGTTTGTCTCACGACGTTCATATAATGCCCAACACCAAAATTATTTTCATGCTATCGAGTGATTACTGTTGAGAATACGAGACTTAGTCGAACAGCACAAATTAACTCCACCAACATTCATCATAATTGGTCAAACGTTGTGTAGGAACGTTGATCGGTTTGCGGTGAACTGGCTGACCACAACGTCATCATCTCTTATGCGATGAAACCCTTTGAGTTGCTTGAGTAAGAATTATAGCAGCAATATGGCATAAAATGCAATCTCACATCGTCATCTTTTATGCACTCTGGAGTAGCAGTCAATGACTACATGGATAAAATTTAACGTTAAATCGATGCGTTCATGTATTATACCTCGAAAACTCATGTTCCAGATCGGTACGTCAATCTAACCTCAACAAGTACAACTTTGGTGTACATAACTGATAAAATAATGTATCGTAGTGCTCACTATTCAAACACTTACACACGAAACGCATTCACTACTTGACCAAGAGTCATATTTCGAAATTCTGTATTCGATCCGTTCTAAATAACAGAGTCATAATAACCATACCTTTTATTTTTTGCTTCTGAGACCTTTCAAATCTGGGAAATATAAGCAAATGATCATTAGATAGTATAGCTATTTATTGCTTCTAAATCGATTCCACGTTAATATAATTGCAACTATTTAATTAGAAATGGATTACGCGATTGTAAAACAGTCCCATTATACGACGTCTAACAATCATCGATTGTTTTGCAAACGAAACCCGTGATGGTTCACCAACTCAATCCATAGACAGCAATATTTCCTCAGACAGTTTAAATTTAAATACGTTAGTAAGGTGATGAACTGTGTTTTTGTTTCGAATCGACAATAACTCAAACTTGAGCGGTTCATAAAGCTGAACGTTTGAACTAAAGTTGCAGCAAAACAGAGTTATGGTCAATGCACTATACTCGTAAATGTTCTCATCTGTAGAATTCAATACTGACAAATCAAGTTTAGAGATTGAGCGAGCTGAGTAGCTAAGTAATTACGATGTGTGTACGATATTTTGTCTAGTGTTTTGCTTACTCTTTAAACATAATACAGTAAAAGCAAGATTATTCATGCAATAAACAAATTGAGCTGTGTTTTATATTAAGGAGCATTTGCCATATCTACAAAATATCGTGGATTAATAAGGCATCAAACGCTGCAGTTATTTACGTAGCAGGTCAAGAGAGGTTGTTCAACTTACTGCGTGGAATATCAGAGCAGAATAAAGAATAAACGTATTCCAAAAGATCTATGATGAGCTCGGGATGTTCATCTATGATCAGGACTCCACACAACAACACTGACGAAAAGTCTGTGGTGAGTTTAAATCATTGGGTAGACCATTGGGCGCTCCGATACTTGTTGTACAGAGATGTTTGCAGAAATATATGAACGCTCTTTATAATGACATTACGAAATGGGAAGCACTTGTTCGTGATAATTCACGTCGGAAACAAAGGATCGAAGCTAGTACACCAAGCTTGCAATGAGGAGATACTCATCATGGCTCATGAGCGTAGATTATACAATCAGGGTACAATTGTGCGTATCAGCTGTGTATTTTTTATTACTATGAGCGTTGCGTGAGCGATTCCTCCACTCGAAGATGATTTTTATCATTATGAAACTCTATGGAGCATCAAAATCCTATGTGCTGATGACTTACATCCATGTTGTGATTTGGCGTGAGGAAGCCAACAACGCTGCTCTGCAAAAAGGTTCACAAATGCAATATCATGTTCCGCGAATCTCGGCTTTTAAGACATTAATGAAACTGCAAAATCCGGATATGCTGTTGATTCGGTTATATCTAAGATAGTTCCAAGTGCACATCGATAGTGTTTCACAATGCACAAAGGGACCAATTATAGTGTACGTTTGCGCTCTCAAATAATGAGGAAAATATAATATAATTTTCTAATTAATGGTTATTGGTGTAAGTAATTTACCACGACTTTCATATGTAAGACCAATGTCGGTTTAAACAACGCCAGGCCAGTAAAGTAAACCACATGTTTTGTTAGGGAATTCCGGAGAAATATAGCATTTACAGCAAACAAATGCCTGGATAATCAATAACAGAACTTGGGATGTAAAGTGGTGAGCTATGTCTACGTGTCACGTTCCCATCAAACACAACAAGCAAGTGTTTTACCGGATGTTTTTTGGTAGACACGGCTTAATAGGTCAGTATAATATCTCGTTGTAACCTCCTCTGGGTAAAGTCACATAGACCAAAACGTGGCAATCTTTCAGTGTACGGTACATTGCGGAGACCCATCACTAAGTTTGATGCTCTGTGATATATTGTATTAAAGTGAGCAATATTTTTTTCGCATCCAAGGAGCACAGACCTCTACCGCATACTCCATAGCAAGGCGAAGGTAAATGTTTGCTATACTTGGTATAGTTACCAGTGGATATTTTCCAATTATTCTTCAAACGAAACCTAACAATCTGTTGGCTTGTCGACATAAATTGTGGCTGTACATCGTGCTTTTCAGGTTTTCATTAATAAATGGTCCAATATCTTTTTCCATCGAGCTTCATGTCAGGTTTTCATGTATCAATATATATATATCCAAGGAACATTCTTACCATGATTAAGCATCTTACTTTTCCGTATGTTGAATTTCATACCATTCATGGCCGACCAATTTAACATGTTGTCCAAATCCTTTTGCAGTTTCACACAATCATCTGCAGATCAAATTTGTGTCTAAATTATCATATCATCCGCGACCAGGACCATTTTGGATGATATGAGAAGACGGTAAATCCTTAATGTATATTAGAACGATGGGCACGGATCATTGTGGGATTTTGCTGGTGGTTTTATATAATTGGGATAGCACTCTGTTTACTTTAACTCCTGCGTGGTGATCTGACAGTAAATCGAACAACAATGATAGTAGCGGTCAACGTATTCCAAAACGAATCAGCTTTAAAGAAGCAAATGGTAATTAACTCTGTCAAAAGCTTTAGAAATGTATAAGTAATAGGTGTGTATGCAAGAATTTTCAACCAGTTCTTTCGTCCAGTCGTTCAGCTGTATGGGTAGATTTGCTAGACAAGAGCGATGATATCGAAATCAATGATGTGATGGCGAAAACAAATAACACAATTGAAAGGGTGCAGTCGTTCTATTCGTGACAATACGTTTCTTGACCTTACCAATAAAAGGTAATGAAGTAAAAGGACGATAACCTGCAGCATGAGATCGGCAGCCTCCGTTGAACATAGGTATAATCACGCCGGACTTCCAACCTTCCGGTTCCACTCTCTTAACCATCAAATAATTAAATAGGTTAGATAGCGGTCCACAAAGCTAATTAAGTTAAAACATCAGAACATTCGTTGTGATGACATCCACAACTGGGGATATTCTTACATCTAGTTGGAGCAATTGGCATGCGACAATCTCTGCATTTTTTAGGGCAGATATCTGGACTGGATCACGATGATAACGACAGACTAGAAGCGGAACGGTATATAGCGGACACATTGGCGGCATTTTGACAACATCGACTTCGCCGACATTCTGGCTTTACTCTCACGATACTCAACAGCGAATTTGAAACGAACTAGCATCTTTGCGGTTGAATCCGTTAGACTGGGCCCAAACTCTAACAGAGAGTATAGCGAGGTGTATATGACCAACGCATCCACAAATTCCATCAATTTCAAAGGCGAGGCACTGGGAGAGGAGAACAGTTTCAACTATCACACTGAAATATTTGACAATCTTGTATTAACAGATGGAGCACCGGTGGAGCATTATTAGCCTTTTATGCGCTGCAAAACATCTGGGGATCTGGACAAATCAGCATTATTACAGAAATTAAGCTGTACGGATCACAGACCAGAAGAATGACAGTCATCAACATAAAAATCGTTCAGGTGTTCATCAACACCTTACTCAGGATGATCTTAAAGATTCGCTTGACCGACGAGATCAGCAGTGAATTATTGTGGCAACTAATGAACCAGCGGCCGTTTACAAAGACATGATTTAGAGACGCTGGCGATGGAATGGCAACATCCTCTGCAAATCTGCATCAAACCACCTGACGATCCCTCACACGAAATCAGAACACAATTGGAAAAGAATGCAGCCTAGAAATCATTGATCTGGCATTTTTGAACCTCTTTATCTGCTGAGCGCTGTTTTTAGCCCCATTTTACCCGATGCCATAGATGAATGTACATCACCAACACATGATGAATTTCATGCACAAAACGTTTCAAAATATGGAAGAGTCAAATTCGAGCGCCCATGCAACGCTAATAGTGATAAGCACAATTGAATCCTGATAACACAATCTCCGTTTTGAAGTCAAGTTCATAAGCAAGTGCTTTCGATTTCTTACTTTCAATATAAAGACTTGTATTGTAAAGACTTGTATTTAGTGTAGTTGTGTGCATTTTGCATTATGGATGAACATCAAGAGCTCATTATAGATTGATGCTTAACAATAAGTATATCTTTTGGAATACGTTTATTCTTTATTCTGCACAGATGACCCACGCAGCGTGAGTGGCTCTTCGGCCATAATTGAACAGCCTATCTTGATCTGCTATATAAATCACTTCAGTGTTTGATGCTTTATTAATCCACCATATTTTGACGATATGGCAGATGCTCCTTAATATGAATTACTGAGGTTCAATTTGTTTATTGCATGAATAATCTTGCTTTCACTGTATTAAGTTAAACGAGTAAGCAAAACACTAGAAAAATATCGCACGCATCGCACATCTTATTTACTTAGCGAGTGAGCTCGTTTAATTTCTAGACTTGATTTGTCAGTATTGATTTCTACAGATAAAAACATTTACGAGTCGAGTGCATTGACCATAGCTGTGTTTTACTGCAACTTTAGTTCAAACTTTGAGCGTTATGAACTGCTCGAGTTTGAGTTATTGTCGATTCAAAACAAAAACTGAGTTTATCACTCCACCACCGTGTTTTCATTTAAACTGTCTGAGAGATACTTGTTGCCCTTTGATTTAGTTGGTGATCTATCACGAGACTTCAAGAAACTTATCGGATCTTACGATCTCTGTTGTCTTGGTTATTCACTACGTAACAATAATTTGTGGTTTGCATAACAATCAATGGTTGTTAGATGACGTTTAATGGGACTGTTTTACATTCGTGTAACTCATTTTTAATGCAATAATTTCAGTTACATAAACGTGGAATCGATTTATAAGCAATAGATTGCTGTACTATCTAATGATCATTTGCTTCCATTTCCCAGATTTGAAAGATTTCAGTAGCAATGAACAGGAGAAAGGTCGAAGGCGGCTGACTGGCGCGTCAAACCAAGCATCCTTTGAGAAGGTGGAGCTCGTAAGTCTATGAGCCGGTACACCTAGGGGAAGAAAATCCCTTATCTCAAACTTCCGCTGTCGTGTGGCTACATCCAATCGTGAAAAGACTTCAGGTGTCAACCTCGAAGAAAACTCCGGACCCGAAATCCGTTTACAGTCTGAAGTTTTATTGAACTTCGTCCTACCAACACATGCGACGGCATCTTAGTTCAAACGTATCAATCTATCTGTTCTTCTGGTTCCGGTGGTGCAGACAATACATCGAAAAATGGAGAGGACACTATTCCGCTTCTACGGATAATAACACGGGAAGCAGCAAATACCGGTAAAAAGCTATAGCTCGTCTGGCGCGGAGCGCATTGCCCGAGACTGCTACCGGCAGGCAGTGATTTTTAGGTTTCATTGGAAGGCTACCGCACGCCTCAAGCTGGGCTGCACATAGTCAATAAGGTGCAGTCTCGCCATGGACGGCTATTCTCATTGGGTGCATGACGGATAAATAATCAACCCACGAACAACGAATTACTAAACACAAATGTCAGTTATGAATCTGAGAGCCATTAGATAAAAAAACGTCGAACGGCTCTCATTGAGTCTGCATCTAGTAACTCAATGGTCGACAAAACACAGATGGAAAGATGGGTAGAACAGTTATCCGCTCTCGATTCTATAGACTGTACGATTTTAGCGTATGCACTTGCGGTGGCTTGGCCATGTCTAGAGAATGAAAAATGGTCGTATTCAGAATGATCTCGGATGATTCCAGGCCAAGCGCTCGAGAGGTTTATTAAATAAAATCGGTTATATGCAGTTTGTGGTCATCATCTGTAAGCAATAATGTCGCGTTTATTACTAGGAACAGTGTAAAATGTTGAATAATATTCCTTGCTTGTATTCTTATCACACACACAATCCACGCCGTAGTTTGGACGGATCAGGTAAGGGCAATAAGATCATGATCAGAATCCCTTCATACAGTGAAAATAGCCAGCAAGGATTGCTCTTTTAAATAATGTTACTTTTTAACTATACCATAGTTTATTGTCACTGAAATCTTTCAAATCTGGGTTAATATGAGACAGTGATCAGTATATAGAGAGCTATTTAACAGATTCCAACAAAGAATCCACGTTGATGTAAATGCAACAATTGCTTTAAAAATGCATGGTACGATTAGGAAACAGTATCATTAATATAAGTCAAAAAAATCATCGATTGGTATAAAATCAAAGAAGTATTTTTACTCCGTGAAAATCTGTAGTAGACTGACCACTACAATAATGTCCCAAAGAATGTCGGAGAAAGGGCACAGGAGATGAAAGTTTTCTCGCGGTAGCCGAAATGGTGCACGAAGGTACATGTTAGCAATCACGGAACACGAATCAACGGAAAAAGAGTTATCAAGTTCAATTGTTATCAACAGTAAAACAATGTTGTTTCACAGCCCCCTTCCTAGAATTCTGGTCAGAAGTGACTTCTGAACAGAAATTGACAATTGAAGTGGCCGAGCAGTGTCAGGTCGTTCCAGGCTGGAACATAGTCTCTCAGCAACCAGTCACTTCGAAGTGAGCCAAGGCACTTGATCTCCGTTGGTCGATTGTTCGGAGGTGACCAGGGTAGGTTACACGAAAAACCGATCAGTACTAAGCCGAGTCACGTCTCACATGGAACTAACATGCTGCCAGAGCCAAATCGCATGGGGTGAACGTGCTGCTAGCGGGAATCGCCAGTCTGGCATGGTCTTAGTATGAACCAAGTCGCTGCAGATGTACGCACATCTTTAGGCTGGACAACGAAGAACCAGAAGCTTCGAAAACATCGTTCGTGCTGAGAAGTTCCTGCACCCCCAGGGTCGATGGCGAACGGGGACGCTTGGAGAAAGCTGAGTGGCGTGTCGTCGGGCTGGTAAGGAACTTGTCAGATATCTTCCGTGTTGGGCGGCGTGTGTTTATGGTAGGGGCTACCGTGTAGGACGGTGACAAGCGTCGGTGATCCGGGGCTAGCGCGTGCCACGGTTACCACAGCGGGAGGTGTATGTGTATCTGAGAAGTGAGAAGAGAAAACAAACTCTCTAGTGCATGGGTTTATGGCCAGGACCGTGTTATAGTGAAGAGGTGCAAAAAGCATGCACGGGATATACCAAGCGTTAATGTGTTAAATACCCGCTACGTTATTGGTAAATGTGCCGTTCCGGGCACCTACTCACTGTGGAGATGGCTGATTGGGGGTTAAATACTTGATGTACACGTGGTGATTATCAAATATGGTCGGGTTGACATGAACGTGTCATGCTGAACGTACACACGGGCATTCGGTCATACTACTTTATTTGTAACAAACGTAACTCAAGGACGAAATAACAGCATTGGAAAGATTGCGTATGGTATAAATAATGCGCCTTCTAAAAGACGACAGGTTAAGTATTCGGAAAGCGCTTTGCGATAGGTCGCAAAGGATATTGCCCGAACCATCGAGCCAGAGGAGAGGTGTGATTAAAGGATAAGCTTCCCTGATCTCTGCGATGCCGGCATTGGTAGCTTTCACTGCAGCGATTTAGCTGAGGTCTTGGGGGTGGCCAGTCTATCACACACGTTGTAGAGATAGGAATTGTTGCACCTAACATATATCGTATGCCAGTCGTAAAATGACTGACAAAATCCTGGTGCACAGTCTCTCTAGGATAGTACCTACCCGATGATCCGTTGATTGATGTACGAGGGGCTTACAAGCAGCAAGCAAAGTGAACTGTCTGCCCTGTAGATTGTGTTCTAACCCGACTTGTGAATTGATCAACAAGTGTAGTTATGTGATGCATATGACGTACTGATGCAATTCGTGATGGAACGAGGTAAAAATATTAACATAACCTATCGCAAATAAATCTAGAATTGTTCCTGGATATTGTGCTTACCAATTGTAGTACACGGAAGATTCGTTCATCACGCCGGGCTCACCAATGTGTAGTCGACTGACCACTACAATATTGTCCCAAAGAATGTAAGAAAAAAAGCACAGGAGATGAAAGGTCTATCGCGTTAGCCAAAAGTGTGCACGAAGTTACATGTTCGCAATCACGAAACACGAATCAACGGAAAGTGAGTTTTCAAGGTCAATTGATTTGTACAGTAAAACAGTGTTGTTACAAATTCAAAAGCAATTAGACCGTACACCACAGTAACAATAGATCAATTCAACACCTTAGTGATACGGCTATTGGTTGCAAATAAACCGGTTCATGATGAACCATGACTAACGCTGTGATTGCACTGCGATCGTACGATCGGATACGTTTCATAAAGACCGGTGATGGTTCAATCTATAGTCAACACAGTTTCATTTAAAACGCAGTGGCAGAATGACTAGCTCCGTATTT
This sequence comes from Atriophallophorus winterbourni, assembly GCA_013407085.1. Lineage (NCBI taxonomy): Eukaryota > Metazoa > Platyhelminthes > Trematoda > Plagiorchiida > Microphallidae > Atriophallophorus > Atriophallophorus winterbourni. The sequence goes on from JACCGJ010008900.1 coordinate 39,891, forward strand.
TTTCGAATCGATAATAACTCAATCTTGAGCGGTTGATGCCGATGAACTTTTGAACTAAAGTTGCAGCGAAACACAGATATCTCAGTGCAAAATAATTTTATATTTTCGCGTCAGTAGAAATCGATATTGGCGAAAAAAGTAAATAAACTAAACGAGCGCAATCGCTAAGTAAATATGACGTGCCACGAGTACGCTATATGTTATAGTGTGCTAGGCTTACTGGTTTACCATAATTCAGTTAGAGCTGGATGATTCACACAATACACTAACGGAAGCAGAGTGCTTCTTTATCAAGGCGCATCTAACGTATCTGGAAAATATCGTGAATTGATTAACCATCAAATAATGAAGTGATTTTTCTAGCAGGATTGCAGAGGTTCTTTTGTATACTGCAACAGTGTTCCCTAGGCTAAATGGGTCATCTGAGCAGAATACAGAATGGTCGTATTTCAAAAGATCTATTAATTTGTAAGCATAAATTTAATATGAGTTCATGATGAACATCCATGATTGCAGGGCACCCAACAACACTAACAACAAATCATAGCTGAGTTGGAATAATTGGGTTGATCTTTGGGTAGTCGTCACTTGCTGTAAAAAAACTTTTTCACAAGACTATGAAAGCTCTTGATATTGGCTGTATGGAATGAAATACACTCGCTCATGACCGCTCACGTTAGACACAGGTTCGACGTACCTTCACCATGCTGGAAAATAGCAGATAATCATCTTGGCCTGTAAACGTAGATTTTGCAATCAGGGTACATTTGTGCGGATCAGCTGAGTACTGCTTTTCAATATGAACTTTTCGTGGGCGGAGGAATCAACATCTTATTTGCTGATGATGTACAACCGTGTTGGGCATTGACTTGATGAGGTCAACAACAATGATCTGCAAACAGAACAACAACAGAACAGAACTGTTTTTTAACACGAAACATGAAACACTAATTAATTAAAAACTATTATCACACATTTAATGGCTGTGAGTACACATCATCATTGCTGAAATAAAATTTTAATGGCAGATTTTTACGTAGCTCTTGACGATGAATTATTTTCGCTTGTGTCTCTGCATGGTGCTTTTGACCAGTCTGAAAGATATTCCGTGATCATCGATGGAGAACCAATCATACAAACAATTTTGTTCTAAGAGTTTGTACTCGGAAGTTGATAAAAAATGTCATTTTATTCTACAGTATGGAAGACGTTTGTGGGCCTTGTTAAGGCTAATGTAGTCTTCAGTAATTAACCTCATTGCTTTCTCCTACTATAGAAATAAAATAAAATAAAATTGGAAATAATCCAGTGCAACGCCCCGACGAATGACTTTGAAGAGCAGAATGAGGATTTTCAAAACAGTCTGTCAACCGTCATATAAGACAGACCGAAGCGGATTTAAGGATTTATGTTAAAAAAATAATAATTTACAGCATCATAGGATGACGGTGTGAATGAAAATGTGAAAAATATTACAGTATTAAAGAAATAGAGAATAATAAATTTAAGACTCACGAATGATATTCGTTTGCATATGTAAGGCCAATGTCGGTTTAAACAACCACATGTTTTGGTAGGGTATTCCAAAGAAATATAGCATGTACGGCTAACAGATGCCCCGACAATCAATACCGGAACACGGGATATAAACTGATGAGGTATGTCAGCGTGTTATGTTTCCATCAAACACATCAAGTAAGTATTTTACTAGATGTTCTTCGGTAGACACAATTCAATAGGTCAGAATAATATTGCGTCTTAACCTCCTTTGGGTAAAGTCACATAGACCAGGACGTCGCATTTTTTTGTGTACGGAACATTGCGGAGAACCATCACAAACTGTGTTGCTCTGTGATAGATTGTATCAAAGTGAGCCATATCTGTTTTACAACCAAGGAGCCCAGACCTCTAACGCAAACTCCGTCGTAGGGGAAGGTAAACGTTCATTATTATTGATAGCTTTACCGAACGACGATACCAAACATAATGATATGTTGGCTTGTCGATATATGATCTGGCAGTACATCGTGCTCTTCAAGTTTCCATTAATAAATAGTCCAAGATCTTTTTCCAACGAGCTCCACGTCAGGTTTTCAGGTCTCAATCGATATATCCAAAGAACATTCTTACCATGTAGGCGCACCTTACGTTGTTTAACCCCGCCTTCGCCGTCATTCCAGCTCGACTCTCACGATACGCAACGTCGGATCCAAAAGAAACTAGCATCTTTGCGTTTAACTCAGGTAAAATAGGCCTTAAGATTAACAGAGAGAATAGCGAGGTGTACAAGACCAACGCATCCACGACATCAATCAAATTCAAAGGCGAGGCGCTGGGTGAGGTGAAAAGCTTCAACTATCTCGCCAACATCTTTGACAAGCTAGTATTAACAGGACGAGCAACGGTGGAGCATTATTAGCCTTTCATGCGCTGCAAAACATCTAGGGATCTGAAGTAATCAGCATTATTACAGAAAGCAAGCTCGTTAACACCTCAGTAAAGTCAATACTACGGTATGGATTACAGATAAGGAAAATCACAGTCATCATGATGAAGATCGTTTAGATGTTCATCAACACCTTACTCAGGATGATCTTAAATATTCGTTTGACCGACAAGATCAGCAGTGAATTATTGTGGCAACTAACGAAGCAGCAGCCCGTTCACAATGACTCAGAGAGGCTGGCGATGGAATGGCGACCATCTCCGCAAATCTGAAAAACACCACCTGACAATCCCTCACCTGTAAGACCAAACAGGAATGGAAGAGAATGCAGCTTAGAAATCATTGATGTTACATTTCTGAACCTACTTATATGCAGACAGCTTTTGTTGGACCAATTTACCCGCTGTCCAATATGAATGTACATCACCAACTCATAATGAATTTGATGCTCAAAGCGTTTCAGAATAAGGAAAAATCAGATTAGAGCGCCCACGCAACGCTCTCAGTGATAAGCAGTACTCGGCTGATCCGCACAATTGTACCGTGATGGCACAATCTACGTTCTGAAGTCGAGATGATTATCTGCTCTTCGATAGCTTGGTAAAGCAGTTTTGATTATGTTTATCGGACGTGAGCGTTCATGGTCAAGTGCTCTCAGAATTACAGAATCACATATGGATTCCTGGTCAAATACTCAATGCGTGTCGTGTGTAAGTGATGAGATAGTAAGCCCCACGATATATTAGTTTCGTAACAATTTTCACCAAATTTGTGCTCGATAAGGTTTGCTTGAGTGGTGTGATTGCAAAAGTGATGATGACCTTGTGGTCAGCCAGTTCACCTCAAACCGATAAGCGTTCCTGCACACAGCGTTTGATCAATCAAGATGGTTGTTAGTAGAGTTAATTAGTGCTTTCTGTTCTCGCTATGTGACAGATGACCGCCCTCCGCTTAAACACTGGAGGTTTCGGTTTCACACATGCATCAATTCGCATTCGAAACCCGTTGGTTCTACAATAAAATCTATGACAGTAGTGTTTCCCTAAAGTAACATTGTTTAACATTGTTTAGTTTCTTGCTATTTTTTACTCTTATCATGATTCTATTGCCCTTACTTGTGTGTGTGATAAGAATACACGCAAAGAACATTGTTCAACGTTCTACACTGCTACTAGTAATAAGTGCGACCATATTGTCTACAGATGATTACCGCGAACTGCATATAACCGTTGTCATTCATCTCGCCCAAACCTGGTTGCCCCGTGATCTCCTTATACCATCGGTTTTCACTGCCCATCTTGGCGTTGAATTCACCATTTACAATAACGACGTCTCTATTTGTTCTGTCTCATATGGGGGTTGACAGTGTGTTGTAAAAATCCTCCTTTTCCTCTTCACAGTCATTCGTCCGGGCGCATCACTGGATTATTTCCAATTTTATCCTTTCGTTCTTTCTATAGAATAAATATTTCGTGATATGTTCGCCTTTACCCGATGAGCGCTCTCTGGGCTGAATTGGAAAACATTTTTGTCACTTCCTGGGTGAGTGCGGCATCTTTCTGCTCGTGACCCGAGTACAAGAGTGAGTTACGGAAGCCAATCGCCAGTCTGTGATTCCTAAGACGGTGAGGTTATACTTTCTCATATCTGCGATCAATTGCATTGTCCTTACAGTATCATACATGGTCAAGACGTACATGTGGCGATGGTAGTGGTGGTCATAGTGGAGACGCTGGTCATCGGTCTGACGGCTTTCTGGTGACTCTGGCTTCCACCGTCCAACGTGCACAAGAGATGCTCAAATCAAAGAACTAGCTATCATTCACGCAACAAGTGAGCTCTTATCTGAGGCACCATAGATACCTTCACGCAAATTATCTTAATAATTTTGACCAGGAATTGCCGAAGAGAATTCGATTATAACTAAAAATTGCTCGACTGGAATATGGCAGTGAAAGTTTCCTCGAGTTTAACTAGTGAAGACTGCATTAGCCTTGAATAGAAGCAAAATGCTTCCGTAATGTGAAGGTTATTCACTGTACAATGAAATGACATTTTCCTTCCACTTCCGAGTATCAACCTCCTAAAACAAATTAGTTCGTATGATTGGTTCCCCATCATTTAGAAATCGTTCATAACGAACAAATCTTTCGAACTGGTCGAAAGCACAATACAGACACACAAGTGGAAATATTTCGATATCAAGAGCTTCGTAAAACATCTGTCATTAGAATGTTATTTCAGAAACCAGGTGTGATAACTGTTCTCAATTAACCGAAGTTTAATGACTCGAGATTTCAGATGTATTGTTCAGAAGCTTGAAGTTTCGTGCTGTTTGCAATTATCAGGAGGCGAGAGTGGCATCAAGAACTGCATGCATTATCCAACAAGTTCATACAACAAGTTCCGCGTCCAAACAATTTCTAAGCATGCGTGTCGTGCAGAAAATGAACGCAAATTATGATTTTTGTTCAACAAGTGTCTTACTTGTAAGGAGCTTCATATCATAGGCCTCGTTCAAATAGCCACGAGTCGCTCGATCATATTTTTCGATTTGTTATTCCTAGCGCCGCTCTCCAAACTTTGATGAATAACAAAAGCCATGCTCGCTGCTAATCGGTAATATTTGTTAGGATTCAGTGATTGGAGAGAGTTTTTGCAAACTAGAAAAGTAACCTATGAACGCTGCTTCAATTAACATTATAATTACTGCAATCATTTGAAAATGCGCATGGCTTTCAACTGGCTTGCCTTTTTTGAAACGCGTTTTACTATACATCGAATTGTATTCCATGAACATTTGAACAGAAAAAGCAGAATTGTCCTCGAGTATAGAGTTCACATCACCTTGTGCGCAAACGGTTTGCATCTAGCTAACAATGGTGCAAATGGTGTACGATTTTTTGATAGAAATTTGTGGTAAATTACATACACCTCAAGCTTTAATTCCAATATAATGGGTTATTTTCCTCATAATTGAATGCGCAAACGTACCCTTTATTGATCCCTTTGTGCATTGGTATAAGCTATCTGCACCTGAAACTGTCATAGATATAACCGAATCAACAGTCTATCCGGATTTCGCAGTTTCTTTAATGTCTCACACCCAAGATTTGGTAAACATGATGTTTCATTTCTGAGCCTCGTTAGATGCGGAGCAGTGTTGTTGTCCTCCGCTAGCCGATGTCCAGCATGGATATACATCACCAGCACATAAGTATGTGATGCTCCATAGCGTATCAGAATACTAAAGAATCGAATTCGTGTGAAGAAATTGCTCACGCAACGCTCATTGTGATAAGCAGTACTCAGCGGATCGGCACATTTTTTCCGTGGATTCGATAATCTACGTTCAGAAACCACGAGGAGAATCTTCACTTTAACAGCTTGGTGAAGGTCGTCTTATCTTGTGTTTCCGACGTAAGCGGCCATGAGCGAGTGCTTTCGATTACGCACTGTCAATATAAAGAGCTTTAGTATTTTTCTGCAAACGTTTGTTTACTGTAATTGACGATTACCCAATGCTTGAGCGAATGAATCAAACTCACCATAGATTTGTTGTTATTGTTGTTGTTTGCCCTGCCGATCATGAATGTCCATCATAATAGATTGATGCTTAGCAATAAGTACATCTTCTGGAATCCGACCTTTCTTTTTCTGCACAGATGACCCATCCAAATCAGGAGGCAATGTTACAGTGGGATGAAAAACCTCTGCAAACCTGCTATAAAAATCGCTTCAGCATTTGATAGGTTATTGATCCCCAATATTTTCAAAATACGCTAGATGCGCATCAATATGGAAGCACTCAGCTTCCGTTATTGCATAGCGTGAATAATCCAGCTCTAACCGCATTATGGTAAGCCAGTAAGCCTAGCACACATAGAACATATAGCGTACACGTGGCACATCATATTTACTTTTGTTTTTTGACTTGTTTCGCCAACATTGATTTCTATAGACGCGAAAAGTTAAAACTGAGCGTTTGTCAGGTTGGGATTGCAGGGTCGCTTTCCCACTCGTAAGTTCAGCACTTCAATAACTTCAAAAGATAAATGTACCTCTGCAAGTTCTTTTGATGACAGGGCAAGACAATATTCTAAAGTAGTTAATTTATCAGATAGGCCGCTATCGCAAACCGAACAAAGATTGTTGGAAAAGGGTTTAAACTTCTCGTTAAGTACAAAATTCCTAAAGGCTGAGGATGTTAATCCTTACGTAGAATCCGCCCTCAACCAGCTACCTGAAAATCAAGCAGATGCGCTTCGAAACGGTATATCTAGTATTACTAGAAAACAACAACAAGAAAGGATGAACCTTACTCGAGATGAACAACAAGCACTTCTTAAATTGCGAAAAGAAGAAGGAATAGTGATCACTCAGGCAGATAAAGGCAAGGCAACTATGATTCTTTCTAAAAGTGATCATAGAGATAAGGCAGAGTCACACCTTGCTGAAGGTCCGTATCAGGTTATTGACAACCTTAGAGCTACGACCATTATGAATAACCGTAAGAGGGTTGTTTCAAGATACCTGCGAGGAATTAAGGAAAACCTTGGTCAAAGATTATGGTTCATGCTCTACCCAAAATCTGCTCAGACACCCAGGTTCAATGGACTCCCGAAGATACATGAGGCAGGCATTCCCTTAAGGCCCATTGTAGACGGCATTGGATCCCCAACACACGAATTGGCTAAGCACCTTGCTCAGCTTTTGAAACCATTAGTTGGTAACACGAATTCTTCCATTAAGAACTCGTTTGATTTTGTTCGTCGCTTAAATACCGTAACAATTGGGGAGGATGAGATGATGGTCAGTTTTGACGTAAGCTCCTTGTTCACGAATGTTGACACTACAAGTGCTTTAGAATTAGTGAGGAAATCACTCAACTACTATATGACCCTGAAGGATCGTACCAACTTGAGTGTACAACAAATCAACAACGGTGTAGCAATTTGTCTGAATATGAACCACATCTTATTTAATGGACAGCTATACAAGCAAAATGATGGTTTAGCGATGAGCTCACCCATTTCTCCAGTGCTAGCGAATATGTACATGGAGCACTTCGAAGATATAGCTTTGAGAAACGAAGCGTTAAAACCAAAAATATGGTGGCGCTATGTCGACGATACATTCGTCATCATAAAGCGAAACAGACTAAAAGCATTTCATAGTTATCTCAATAGTCTGAATCCAAAAATCCAGGTCACAAAGGAAACCGAGTCTACGGAAGACACTTCCGTTCTTGGACTGTCTCGCGCAAAAAGACAACGGCAAGATTAGAACAACGGTATACCGCGTGAAGGTATCTATGTTGCCTTAGATGAGAGCTCACTTGTTGCGTGAATAATAGCTAGTTCTATGATTTGAGCATCTCTTGTGCACATCACCGTTCATTCATTTAAACGAAATTATACTAGAATGCGACGGTTTGAAAGATTTCTTAAAAAACGCGATGTTCGAATACAGAGCCACAAATTGATTCCTAGCCGAGAGATCGAAACGCCTAAAAAATATAACAATATATTTCTGTAACTCCGAAAATGATGGTTCCTGGCCCGGCTGCAAAAGAACCAGGATTGAGATGGGGCTAGATACACCAACCTGTAAGAACCATTTAGCTACAGAAACGACAACGAGAATACTAACAGACCACTCGGTCCTGAGAGAAGATTGACCACCAGCTGGAAGTTGTACGACGTTGGACGGTGGAAGCCAGAATCACCAGAAACACGTCAGACCGATGACCAGCGTCTCCACTATTACCACCACTACCATCGCCACATGTACGTCTTGACCATGTATGAGACTGGAATGGCAATGCAAGTGATCGCATATATGAGGAAGTATAACCTCACCGTCTTAGGAATCTGCGAGTCCAGATGGATTGGTTCCGGGTATATAAGACTGGCTTCTGTAACTTACTCTTTTAATCGCGTCACGAGCAGGAAGATGCCGCACTCACTTAGGAAGTGACAATAATGATTTTCAATTCGGCCCAGAGAGCACTCATTGGGTAAAATGCACACGGATCACGTAATCTTTATTCTATAGAAAGAAGAAAAGGATAAAATTGGAAATAATCCGGTGCTACGCCGGCACGAATGACTGTGAAGAGGAGAAGGAGGATTTTTTCAACACAATGTCAACCGTAATATACGACAGACCAAATAGGGACGTCGTTATTGTAAATGGTGAATTCAACGCCAAGATGGGCAGTGAAAACCGCTGGTATAAGGAGATCATGAAGCAACTAGTGAGAACAGAAATGGATTAGCGATAACATACGAAGATACACAGACAAAGAGGTGGATGGAGCACGTTCAGCAGTTTCCGAACAGACCAGCTCCTTCACACCCGCCAGGGACATAGTGGTAAAGAAAAGTTTGTATGACACAGTAGTGTAGGAACACGGATGATCAATTACAGAAGCACAGTGATTCTAGTCCAAGCGCTCGAGTCGCTTACAAACAAAAATCGGTTATATGCAGTTCGCGGTCATCATCTGTAAGCAATAATGTCGCGTTCATTACTAGGGACAGTGTAAAATGTTGAATTATGTTCCTCTCGTGTATTCTTATCTCACATACAACTAACGCCGTTGTTCGGATCATGATCAGAATCCCTTGAAACAGTGAAAATAGCAAACAAGGAATGCTTATTAAACAATGTTACTTTACGTAGTCACTAGTATAATATGTTTCATTGTGAAACCAACGGTTTTCGAATGTGAATCAAAGCATGTGTGAAAACGAATCCTCGAGTGAATAAGCGGAGCGCGGTCCTCTAACACATAGCAAGAGGATAAATCAAAAATTACCTCCAACAACAACCATCAAAATTGCTCACTATACCATCACTTACACACGATACGCATTGCGTATTTGGCCAGGAAACCATATGTAAGTCTGTATTTGACCCGTTCTACATAACAAAATCATTTAACTATATCTATTTTTATTGCTACTGAAATCTTTCAAATGTGGGTGATGTAAGCAAATGATCATTGGCTAGTATATCTATTTAATGCTCCTAAATCAATTCCACGTTGATGTACTTGAAATTGTTGCATTAGAAATGGGTTACGCGATTGCAAAAGCATTCCCATTAAAAGATGTCTAACAATAATCGATTGGAATTAAAAACAAAAATTATTGTTACGCCATGAAACATCAAGAGAACAGATATCGTACGATCCGATAAGTTTCTTGTACTCTCGTGACAGATCACCAAATCAATCCATAGACAACAATATTTTTTCAAACAGTTTAAATTTAAATACGTCAGTAAAGCAATGAACTCAGTTTTTGTTTCGAATCGACAATAACTCAAACTTGAGCAGTTCATAATGCTGAACGTTTGAACAAAATGTGCGGCAAAATACAGTTTTGATCAATGCACTCGACTCGTAAATTTTCTCATCTGTAGAAATCGATATTGGCAAATCAAGTCGCGAAACTGAACAAGCTCAATCACTAAGTAACTAAGATGTGCAACATGTACGATATTTTTTTCCTAGTGTATTGCTTACTCGTTAAATATAATACCGTGAAATCTGGATTATTCACGCAATACACTAACAAATTCTTAGTGCTTTCATAGTAGGGCGCATCTTGCGTATCTTGGAAATATCTTGGATTGATAAAGCGTCGAATGCTGAAGTGATTTATATAGTCGGTCAAACGAGGTTGCTCACCATACTGAAAAAACCAGCATATGCTGCGTGCGTCATCTGTGCAGAATAAAGAATAAACGTATTCCAATAGATCAAATATTTGGTAATCATAGATCTATAATGAGCTCGTGATTTTCACCCATGATCAGAAATGCACACAACAACACTAAATACACGTATATGGTGAGTTTAAATCATTGGAAAGAACATTGGGTTGTCTATTACTTGCTGTGAAGAGACGTTAGCAGAAAAAATACGAAAGCGTTCCATTTTGGCAGTACGAAATCGAAAGCAATTGCTCGTGAACGCTAACGTCCGATAAACTTAATCAAAGCGTCTTTACCAAGCTATCAAAGAGCATATACTCATCTTGACTTCAGAACGTAGATTGTGCCATCACGGTACAATTGTGCGGATCAGCTGAGTACTGCTCATCACTGAGAGCGTTGCGTGGGCGCTCGAATCTGACTCTTCCATAATCTGAAACGCTTTGAGCATCAAATTCATTATGTTTTGGTGATGTACATTCATATTGGACAGCGGGTAAAATAGGGCCAACAACAGCTGTCTGCATATGAATAGGTTCAAAAATGTTACATCAATGATTTCTAAGCTGCATTCTCTTTCATTCTGTTCTGTCTTACAGGTGAGGGATTGTCAGGTGGTGATGATGTGTTTGATGGGAACGTAACACGCAGACATACCTCATCAGTTTACATCCCCAGTTGCGGTATTGATTGTCGGGACATTTGTTCGCCGTACATGCTATATTTCTTTGGAATTCCCTACCAAAACATGTGCTTGATTATCCTTGCCTGGTAATATTTGAACCGACATTGGCCTTACATTTGATATTCCCTATCCCTCTAATACTATTTCATTTTTCACATTTTTATTCATAACGTCATCTCATTATGCTGGAAATTATTAAAGTTTTCAAACATAAATCCTTAAATCCGCTTCGGTCTGTCTTATATGACGGTTGACAGCCTGTTTAAAAAATCCTCATTCTGCTCTTCACAGTCATTCGTTGGAGACGAAAGCACTGGATTATTTCCAATTTTATTTTATTTTATTTTTATAGTAGGAGAATGCAATGAGGTTAATTACTGAAGACTACATTAGCCTTAACAAGGCCCACAAATGGCTTCCATAATCGGAAGGTTTTTCACTGTACAATAAAATGACATTTTTTATCAACTTCCGAGTACCAAACTCTTAGAACAAAATTGTTCGTATGATTGGTTCCCAGCATTGCAAATTCGATGATCACGAAATATCTCTGTAATGTAATTAATTAGAGTTGCATCACTCAATATTTCAGACTTATTGTTTGAAAACACTATGCATGAAGTCTTGTGCTGTTTGCACTCGTTAGGCAATTAGATTATCATCAAGATCTGCATGCCTTATCCAACAAATTCGTACTACGATTACCGCGTCCAAACTATTTCAAAGCATGCGTGTCGTGCGGAAAATGCAAGCAAATTATGATTTTCGTTCAACACTGGTCTCATTTGTAAGGAGCTTCATAATATAGACCTTGTTCAAACAGACACGAATCCAGATGCTCAGGTCATATTTTTTGTTCCGGTATTCCGAGCTACGGTCTCCAAACTTTGATGAATAACAAAAGCCATGCTCGCGGTTAATCAGTATTATTGTTTAGGATTCAATGATTGGAAAGTGTTTTTGCACGATCAAACTAGAAAAGTAATCCATGAACTCGGCTTCAAATAATATTAGAATTTCCACAATCGTTCGAAGAAGTGCATAGCATCCAACTGCCTTGCCATTTTTGAAACTTGTTTTACTATGTTTCGAGTTGTATGCCAGGAACATTTGAACATGTGAAACAGATTTTACCAGACGTCTAGTGTTCACAACACTCGTGCTCAGATAGTTTGTATCTAGCTAACATTGGTGCAATCGTTAATGAAATGTTTATCGGAATTTGTGGTGAATTACATACACCAAAAGCATTAATTCGAATATTATACGTGATTTTCCTCATTATTTGACTGCGCAAACGTTCCATTTAATTGGTCCTTTGTGCATTGTTAACGTTATCGTTGATCATTTGGAACTGAGTCAACAGTCTATCAGTACTTCGCAGATTCGTTAAGGTCTCAATCCCCAGATTCGCTGAACATGATGTTGCATTTCTGAACCATTTTCATGCAGATCAGTGTTTTGGCCTCCTCACGCCAATGCTCAACATGGTTGTAGATCATCAGCACATACGATTTCGATTCTAGATATAGTTTCAGAATAATAAACAGTCAGATTCGAGCGAAGACATCCATCACGCAACGCTCATAGTGATACGAAGTACACACCTGATCCGCACAATTGTACCTTGAAGGCATAATCTGCGTTCAGAAGCCAAGATGAGTATATGCTCCTTGCAAGCTCGGTGAAGACGTTTCGATCATTTATGAGCGTTCATGAGCAAGTGCTTTCAATTTCGTAAAGAGCCTTCGTATGTTTCTATAAAGGTTGCTTTACAACAAGTAATGGACTACTTAATGGTCTACTCAATGAATCAAACTCACCATAGACTTGTTGTGTGTATTTTCAAACATGGGTGAACATCACGGGCTCATTGTAGATCGATGCTTACCAAATAGTAGACCTATTGGAATACGTTAATTTTTTTTTCAGATGACACACGCAGCGTAGGTGGCGCTTTTGTAGTAGTGTAACAACCTCTCTTGAGCTGCTAATTAAATAACTTCAGCGTTTTATGCTTCATCAATATACTATATTTGAAAGATACGGTGGATGAAAAACACTCAGCTTCAATTAGTTTATTGTATGAATAATCCAGCTTTCACTGGTAAACCACTAAGCCTAGCACAAAACAAAATATCGTATACAATGCAGATCATATTTACATAGCGATTGAGCTCGTTCAGATTCATGGCTGAATTTACCAATATCGATTTCTACAGATGAGAAAATTTACGAGTCGAGTGCATTGACCATAGCTGTGTTTTGCTGCAACTTAAGTTCAAAAGTTCAGTTGTATGTAGTGCGTAGGCGTGAGTTATTGTCGATCCGAAAAAAATACGGAGTTCATTATTCTACCAACTTGTTTCAATAAAAATCACCTGAGAAACTATTGATGATTATGGATTGATTTGGTGAACCATCACCGGTCTTGACGAAACGTATCCGATCGCACGATCGCAGTGCAATCACAGCGTTAGTCATGGTTTATTATGAACCGGTTCATTTGCAACTAATCGCCGAAGCTCTCAGGTGTTGAATTGAACCATTGTTACCGTGGTGTACGCTCTAACTTCTCTTGGATTTTCACGGCGTAAAAATACTTTTGGATTTTATAATAATCGATGGTTTTTTGACCTCTATCAATGATACTATTTACCAACCGTGCCACGCATTTTTAAAGCACTTGTTACATTTACATCAACGTGAATTCTTTGTTGGAATATTTTAAATAGCTATCTATATACTGATCACTGTCTCATATTGCCTAAGATTTGGAAGATTTCAGTGGCAATAAACTATGGTATAGTTTAATGATTCTTTTAAGTAGATCAGAAGCAAACACAGAATTTTAAAATGGGATTCATGGTCCATTACTCAATGCGTATCATGCGTAGGTGATGGGGAAGTGAGAATCAAGATAAATTAATGTAGAATCAATGTTTACTAAATATGTACTCGATACGCTTTCATTGATATACCGTTCCAGAAGATGAGTTTTCGAGTCGATTAAACGTAAATTTTTATCCATGCAGTCATCGTCTACTACTTCACAACGCATATAAGAATTCGTGGTGAGATTGCATTTTATGTCAAATTGCGGCTATAATTTTTACTCAAGCTACTCAACTGGTGTGATCGCATAAGTGATAATAACGTTGTGGTCAGCCAGTTCTCCTCAAACCGATCAAGATTAAAGATTCAAGATTCAAGATTTTATGGTTGAAAAAGCAATTACTTTACAATAACCATGCAGTTGAACTATAGGTACAAGTGTATATGTGTATAGAAAAATGTCAAAATCAAAATAATTCTGGCAACGATAGATTATAAATAGTTCGGGGCATAATTTGGATTGGCTCTCAGGAAATCGTCTAGTTTTAATTTAAATATAGAAAAAGTGTTTGAGCTTACCAAATCGGCTGGCAGGGAATTCCAAGCGAAACAAATACGCACAGAATAAAAATACCTGCGACAGTTCTGATTGGAGTGGGGTATTTCCAACTTGCAGTTGTGACCGCGGTTGTTGCTGGATGTTCGTCGGTGAAATAGTATATCCCTGCACACAACATTTGATGAATGATGCTGGCTGTTAGTAGAGTTAATTTGTGCTTTCTGCTCTTGGGATGTGCCAGAGCGATTGCGCTCCGCCTATACACTGGAGGATCTAACCAAATGTTTGGAACTGTGCACTAAGATGAGTTTAAAAACAATCAATCCGGTTTCAATGACTCGCTTGGCTCGTGCTCCCAAAGCGCCGCACCAAGATAAACCTAGATTGCTCAAGGTAGTGTTGCAAAGTGAAAAAGTACTAGAAGATGTACTCTTATCTAGATATTTGTTACGAGACGGTGAAGAAACACACCACCTATCTTTGTTGATATACCCTGGTTAGGACGGGCGAAATCGGTAGTAAATAGGAACACGGGAAAGTAAACGAACTTGACAGGCGTGATCTTATAATCCTGAACGTTCCTGAAGCTGCTGATAGTCCAGATACAAAGTGTAGCTCCAACCACGATATACAACAATGGAAATATAAAAGTGACGCTATCCAAACGAATAAGACGACTGTTATCAATAACTTTATGATTCCAACATCACCGAAATACGAAGCTGAATCTCCGCGCCCTCTTTAAACTGACATTGCTGACATACAGTATGTCTGATGCCGTTCTTAAAAATTGGAAGCAATTTAGATACAAATTGCCCCGAGAGATTGAAATTATTCATAGACGCCTCAAAACCTCTAATAACAAGGATGGCAAAATTGTTGCTCGGAATGCGAATATAGTAGATCCTGCAGACAATATACCACTCCCAAACCCAAGTAAAGTCATTTCAATTAGCTCTCCGCATTGTCTCACATTGTCTTTCATTGCTAACCAAAAAAACCATAAAGTGTCTCTATAGGAACGCGCAGTCTGAGAAACAAAATACAGGAGCTTGATACTGTATGAATGCAGCACTCACCGGACTTAGTTGCAATTACCGAAACATGGTTTGAAGCTTATTTATCAGACGATGAATTGACATTGAAAGGAATGTCTCTTCTCCGACAAGACCGTGCGGGCGCAGCGTTGGCCTAGCACTTTAGTATAACTAACAGTTATCATGCAGATAAATTGACGATATTGACCTACGCGTACAGGATACTATGTGGTGCTCAACTAGGCTGACAACTGTAGATGACTGCCTTGTTGGCGTGATTTTTTGGGCTCCAGGCGCAAGTGACGCGCACAATGTGGAACTTATCCAGAAAATTCGACTTCTGGCTGCCAGATTTAAAACGCCACTCCTGGTTATGGGATAATTCAACCTTTTAAACTTGATGAAGATAAACGCTCTTCTGACGAATTCGTTCAGGATGCGTTTCAAGAACTGATCTCAGATATTCATTTTATAACCACGTATTTGATAACACTAAATATAGAGAACACGTAACATGACATCCGTCCTGGATCAAAGGGACTTTGGTGTGTTAAAAAGCAACATCCTAGGGATGTCGAGCTACTGCAACTACGTCTATCGCAAAACATCACAGAAATTGTCACTCCTGAAGAGAATTTTCGGTAGGTTTTCAAAACAGACGATTCCCTGTATTATGAATACGTACATCAGGCCCACGGTGGAATATGCGGTTCAGGCATGGTCGCCATGGCTTAAAAAAAGATGTTGCGACTTTGCAACGAATATATCATCGAACTTCCAAACTTGTCACTGGACTCAGCCAGAAACCCTACAATGAGCGAATCAAAACGCTAAATTTATTTGATTATCCACGTCGTCGTCTCCGAGGGGATTTGATTCTGGTTTATAATATATTGAATACTAAAAATCACCCTCTACAATGCTTATTGAATCTACGGAGCTCGCATAATACAAGAGCTCACAAATTTACTCTAAATGTCCCTCACTCGAGACTAAACTGCAGACGACATTTTTTGCCGTGCGAGTTTGTTTTACTTGGAACAATCTGCCAGATAATGTTGTGAATTCACCAAACCAGCAAACTTTCAAGAGAAGCCTTGATGCCTATTTGACCTAAAACCCGTGCATTGAAGAAAACTATACATCTTAACACCATATACCTACAATTGTTATCCCACTAATCGAAAACAATTTCTGCCCTTGGATATTTACTTGATTCTTGAACTGCCCAGTTAGCAATCTAATCCCATTTTGGCTTGTTATATTATTCGTTGTTGTCATATAATTCTGTGGTTTTTTGTAAAGCTATATGCTTTCTAGACCATTAAAATTGAATTGAATTGAATTGAATTAAAGAAACATTTCCATGTCTCACACGTCCTCCACGATTTCCAGCATCAAGTCGTAACTAAAGGCTATTCAGTGTTGGCTAAATCTCTCAGGTTTACACCTGAAGAGCTGAAAGCGGCAAAATGTAAATTCGAACATATGACTGCACTGCGTGTAATTAGAACGTCCACTAGTCTGATGGCATCACCATTACACATGGTCGCCAAAGAGAACGGAGATTGAAGACCTGGCGAAGATTACCGGGCATTGAATAGCGATACACAACCTGATCGCCATCCTATTCTGCACATTCACCATTTTTGACTTGGCCTCGACGTAAAATAAGTTATCTCCCAATTAGACCTCGTATTAGCATACCATCAGATCTTTATGGCCCCCTGACGATAGTGTCAATACGGCTAAATTAACGCCACTAGGACATTTCAAATTCCTTCTCATGCCCTTTGTTTTGCGCAACGCACCACAGTATTTTCAGAGGTTCATGTATCAGGTTCTTCGCGGTCCATATTCCGTACTTATCAATATCGAACACGTATTAGTAGCAATTTCATCCCTAGAGGAGCATGTATGACACCTCAGTGAGGACCACGGATTATGAGAGCCTACGTATATTTTTGTCACGATAAAGTTCATATGAAGTGTGATGTTACCCTGACTGCTGAGGCTATTGCAATTATCAATAAAAATGAAATGCCAGGAGTATGCTATATCTGTCATGTATGCAGAATTGAACCTAGAAACTGTACAAAGACGACTGCGAGCTCACAGACTGAAACTAATATGGGGGTGTTGAATTTAGAGGACCGCATACAGAGAATTGAAGGTTTGCTAAATGACTTATTAATTAGCAAACTGAAGCCTAGACTTGAGTGTGGGGATCGTGTTTCATCTCCGTTTCTAAGGAAGCAGGAAGGCAAAAAATGCGATGATGAGCATACGGACATTCGACCTAGCAATTCAGAACAACTAAGCCGTTCTCGTGATCCGCATGCCTTGAAAAGGTGTGAAACAAATTCAACAAAATCCGAAAATGGAAAGCGAGCCGTTAGACAACAAACTTATCCCAAAACAGATAATGCTTTGGTGAAACGAAATAACATCTCCACCAATCGTAAGGCACACTTTCTGAGTGTCATTTGTACTGACGTTCCTGAGCCAGAATGCACTCTCTTCAAAGACCGTCAAAGGCATGATGAAGAAAAATGGAAGGAACTGTGTGAACTTATGAAAATTGGAACTGTAGTGCCGTTAGCATTGACTCGTTTAACTAGACAGCGTGATTCACCTCATCAGGATAAACCCAGACTTTTGAGGGTTAACTTAGAAAATGAGCGTGACCTGGAAAACGTACTACTAAATTCTTACCTACTTGGGTCTAACAATTCACTGAATATTCGTATTCATGTTGATATTCCATGGTCCGAAAGGAGGAACAATACATACGACAAAAGAAAGACATCTAATCGCAATCTCATCCTCCTCGGAGTTCCAGAACTGGCAGACAATCCTGAGGCTAACGAGCGAGCTGAGCATGACTACAGGCAATGGAGTTTTCTGGCTGATACCATTTTTGTCGAAAAGGCCGTTGTCGTGGATACTTTTAGACTGCCTTCCTCAGCAAAATACAAAGGTAATGGGCCACGTCCATTAGAAATAAACTTCCTAATGAGTACTATGGTTGATACTGTACGTTCCAACTGGAAAAGCTGGAAACACAAAATCCCAAAAGGTGTAATCCTTAGCGATCACATAAACACTGATATAAATGCAGCCCATTCTGCATTGAATACTGTCAGGATTGATGAAGCCCTATCAACGGAACCAAGAAATGAATCTTTAGCTGGGACACAAAATCAGCAATCGAACGCAAAGCCACCCCAACTGACTCCCAAGAGTGGACTGAAGCCAGATAAAGAAATCTTTTTTTGGCCAGAAAGAGGACTCGATTTGCGCCTCTCAACCTGAAACGACCGATATGCTACTTAACTTGTCAAAAAACAGAACAGTGCCGACTCTTCCAGAGTCGGCGTGACAATGACGGTTGTCTCAGACTATGACATCACACGACACCATCCATCTCTGCTTACCAAAACTGTTCTTGGATGCCTCTATACCAATGCCCAATGCTTGATTAACAAATTTGCCGAACTTGTCGCTCGGTTTGAGACTAAACGACCTCAGCTAATTGCCATTACCGAAACTTGGCTGAGCCCGGAAATCCACGATTGTGAGTTAGAGATTGCTGGCATGTCACTGCTCCGCCGAGACCGTGCATCACGTGGAAGAGGTGTGGCACTCTATTATGATCAGAGACTCAACTGCAGAGAAATGACGGATTCCGACTTGGTGCTTCAGGACACGCTATGGTGTTTGTTGACAACGGCTACAGGCGATGATTGCACAATCGGCGTAATTTATCGCCCACCAGCAGCCCCGGAAGTGTATAATACGAATCTATTCGACAAGCTACGCTTGATTGCCTCGAGATATCATACCAGAATCTTGATCATGGGAGACTTTGATCTGCCTAACTTGCTGAAGACGAACAAAATTTCTCACACCTCCACTGCTGCCATCTTCCAGCAGCTGTTTGACGAAATTCCTTTGTAAACGTTGAAAGCAATACAAGATACAGAGGGAAAGATATGCCTTCAATGCTCGATCTTATTTTGACAACTGAAGAGGACTCCGTCGAAAGCATTACATACGATTGTCCGCTAGGTTCGAGCGACCATTTGGTCTTGAATTTTGACTACCTATGTCGAGCAGAGCGAGCAAACGATAGAACAAAATTCATCAGAAAGGTATGCCTATCAAAATTATCAAACGCCCTAAGTTTGATTAACGATTGGCAAATTGAAGGCATAGGAGTAAAAGAGCAGTGGTGTAGCATTTTGACCAATCTACACCGGGAAATCAACTCACACTCGGCATTCGTACCAAAACAGTGTGGAAAGGCATTCGAATTTAAAATCCGCAGTCGCACTCGGAAATGGATTAAACTGCGAAATAAGGCTTGGATAAACCATCGCCAGTTAACCACCGATGCCACATGGGAGACCTTTAGAAAACTAAGAAACCAGGTCATCAAACTTATTGCTGAAGACAAAATACAGTATCAAGCTGTCATAATGTCTAAAATGGAACGGAATCCCAAGCTTCTTCACCAGATTGTGAACAAGCAGTGTTCAGTGAAACCAGGAGTTGCGGCCTTGCGGACGCCCACTGGAATGACCACAAATGCAGCTGACACCGCGGATGCTTTGGTAAATTATTATGCTACAGTATTTTGTCCAAAGGAAAGCGTGGATATACAAATGGATCCAGAAATAACGCATCCTCTACCATTGGACACAATAACCATCAACAAAGAAGAGGTGCTTGGAACACTACTATCGTTAAATCCCAGAAAATCCCCTGGTTGTGATAAAATTGCCCCGAATATACTCAAGCATTGTGCACAATCTCTATGCGGACCTCTAACTCAGTTATTCTGCGAATCGTTGTCGCAAAGTGTCATACCGACTGAATGGAAATCTGGTATAATCTCCCCGATTTTCAAGGGCGGGGTGCGTTCGGAGCCCGCAAATTACAGACCTGTTACTTCGTTGTCCGCCGTATTCAAGGTACTCGAAAGGATCGTGGCAAAAAAACTGAGCAAATACCTTGAGGAAAATAAGCTATTTTCGGGAGCTCAACACGGTTTTAGAAGGGGATACTCCCGCCTTACTAACCTTCTCCTCACCCTTGACGACTGCACTCGAGCAGTGGATGCTGGGGATACTATCCATGTATGTTACCTCGATATGTCGAAAGCATTTGACCGTGTAAACCACAGTATTCTCTTGCAGAAGCTGGAACGTTGTGGTATCACTGGCAGTCTGTTAGCATGGTTAGGAAAATTACCTGACTGATCGGTTTGTTCAAGTCTCTGTGGACGGTGCTCTATCGAAGTCGGTAGCCGTGACAAGTGGAGTGCCTCAGGGATCCGTCCTCGGACCAATCCTCTTCGCGCTTTATGCTAATGACATACCAGCTCTCATCAAATGCAAGATCGTACTGTTCGCGGACGATATAAAAGTTTGGTCTAAGATAAGTAAGTCGGAGGACTGCGAACTGCTCCAGAAGGATCTGGACAACCTCCAGGCTTGGTCCCCAAAAATTCGCATATTTTTCAATTTCCAAAAGTGTCACATGTTAAACATTGGCAAATATGTGGAGTACCAGTATTTTCTTGGAACACACAGCCTCTCGTGGACCATGGAACAAAGGGACTTGGGTGTGTTAATAAGCAACACCCTAGGGATGTCGAGCCACTGCAACTACGTCTATCGCAAAACATCACAGAAATTGTCACTCCTAAAGAGAATTTTCGGTAGGTTCTCAAAACAGACAATTCCCTGTATTATGAATACGTATATCAGGCCCACGATGGAATATGCGGTTCAAGCATGGTCGCCATGGCTTAAAAAAGATGTTGCGACTTTGCAACGAATATATCATCGAGCTACCAAACTTGTCAGAGGACTCAGCCGGAAACCATACAATGAGCGAATCAAAACGCTGAATTTATTTGATTATCCGCGTCGTCGTATCCGAGGCGATTTGATTCTGGTTTACAATATTTTGAATACTGAAAATCAACCTCTACATTGCTTATTGAATCTACGGAGCTCGCATAATACAAGAGCTCACACACTTACTCTAACTGTCCCTCACTCGAGACTAAACTGCAGACGACATTTTTTGCCGTGCGAGTTTGTTTTACTTGGAACAATCTGCCAGATAATGTTGTGAACTCACCAAACCAGCAAACTTTCAAGAGAAGCCTTGATGCATATTTGAACCTAAACCCGTGCATTGAAGAAAACTATACATCTTAACACCATATACCTACATTTGTTATCCCACCAATCGAAAACAATTTCTGTCCTTGGATATTTACTTGATTTTTGAACTGCCCAGTAAGCAATCTAATCCCATTTTTTGCTTGTTATATTATTCGTTGTTGTTATATTATTCTGTGGTTTTTTGTAAAGCTATATGCTTTTTAGACCATTAAAGTTGAATTGAATTGAATTGAATTGAATATACATTGAACAACGGTATCAACATGGATGTAATCCAGTGCTACGTATCGACGAATGACAGTTGAGAGAAGAAATAGGAGGATGTTCACAACCGACTGTAAACCATCATACAAGACAGACCAAAGACGGGCACCATCATTGCAATGGTTGTCTTCAACGCCAAGATTGGCTGTGAAAACCAAGGGTGTGAGACGATCATGTGGCAGAAAGGGCTTGACGAAATTTATGATAAAATAAAGATATTTGTCGAATTATATATCACAATCAATCTGGTAATCAAGGAAATGTTTTTCACATCAAAGGGATGCAAAGGCGACTTGGCTGTCGACGGATCTGTCGACAGAAAACCAGATCAGAAAGCAGTTTCGACTGCTGTTTCATCATATACTCGACACACAGGCAGCTACCGTTGATTCCAACCATCATTTTATTGTCGCTAAGTTAAAGCTGAAATCAAAGAAAAACAGAATGGCCGAGTATCGTTAACGACAGTGTTACCACACGCTATCATGATAGGTAGTAGGAAGTGAAAAGGTTTAAGTTCACCCTTTGCGGCAGGTTCCAGGTCGTGAAAGGGCTGCTTGAAAGAGAGTCGATATAACAGAAATGAGAGAATATGAATGAAGAGGTGACCTCAACATGTGGAGAAGTACAGTGCCCCCAAAACACATGCACAATGAACGAATCTCAACACGGAGGCAATGATGAACAACGCAAGAACGAGAGTAGCAAAATCCGAAGCACAAGAAGAATATGACGACGCGAATAGAATTGTCTAGAGCGTAGCGACAGTGCACTTTAGTGAACTAGTAAGTGACACTGCCGATGAAGACAGGAAAAGCAGCGCATCAAAACAAAACTAACGACCGGTAACCGACTATGAAAAAAACTATCAGGAACGTTTGCGGAGCCATAAAGCTATTGAAAAACATAATTTAGAAGCAATATCAGATTACGAAGAACAGATATATAGTCTGCCAATAATGCGCTGTACACCCACCAAGTAGACAAAGCTACAAAACACGACAGCTGGCCGGCAGAAGCGCTTTAGGCACTGTAAGAGGTAGATAGTTTCACCTATCTCGGAAGCATCATAAAAAAGCTCGGTGGAACAGGTTCAGACGTCAGAACCTGCATCGTTAAAGCACGAAAAGTTTAAGATCAGCTGGATAAATGCTTGAAATTTAGCGAAATAATCATTACTATGAAAATCGGTCTCTTCAAAACATTAGTAAAACCAATGACATGAAGAACCACAGTCACAGTCATATAGAAAATCCAGGTCTTAATCAACACCTGCCTCAGAAAGATATTTAAGACCCCCACGCCCGATAAAATCAGAAATCAATATATGTGACAAGGTACGATGCTGCAGTCCTCTGACAAATACAACCCCAAAAAAGGTTGTCTATGGATTAGCTACAAACCCCGCAAACCAGCATCAAACAACACCAGAGAATAATTTACTTGAAACCCTCTTTGATAGAGGAAGATAAAACGGCCTAGAATTCCCTTGCCTCGAGACCTGGAAACAGAGGCCTATCAGATGTGTTAGACGTTTGGACCGCTAAAGAGACTCGGCCATAACCGTGATGTATTGAGGGAGCTTCTTGGCGGCCTACGCCTCAGATGGACCAAAGCGGGAAGTGAGCAGGCGCGCAAGAAATCTGTAATAACTCACGCGATATTCATCACGGCCTACAGACAATTCATATAGACATTCAATCACACAAAAGTGATATTATTTTGATCATTGAATAAATGGTATTGAACTTCAGATGTGCACCTTCATCTGCACCGTGACCTGATGTTATTGAACTTCAGATGTGCACCATCATCTGCACCATGATCTGATGTTATTGAACTTCAGATGTGCACCTTCATCTGCACCGTGACCTGATGTTATTGAACTTCAGATGTGCACCTTCATCCGCACTGTGACCTGATCGAGCTTACTCACCGTTTGTTTTTCACATATTAATAGTGATATATTCTAATATAAAATGATTTTCACGCTATCAATTTCTGAAAAACTAACGGTGAATAAGCTTCACCAGCTCACAGTGCAGATGAAAGTTCACACGTGAAGTTCAGTAACATTTAAAAAAATAATATCGATTTGAACGAAAGTCATTTTGTGAAATGATGTGCACATTACGATTTATGGACGTTGATTCTAATCCGAGGCAGAACCGAAAGATAGATATGGGTGATAACCGCTACATCCAGCCTGCTCACCAGATTCGCCACAGCCTTTGTTGTTTCAACTGCCTTAGCATGAGGCAGGTTTCACACCCCGCGTTATCATCTTCACGATATCAAGATCTCACATCCTTAATACTATATTGTATCATAAAGACAGTGATCTTTCCAGGATATATGACGTTTGCTCAATAGCATCTGGCATTTTCTTATAAAGGCAGAGGTCCTGAGTCTATCACTCAATAATCCTATCAGGAAAAATAGCATGAACAAAATTAAAATGATCAAATCTAAGCACGATTAGAAAAAGACTCATTCTCAACGGTCCGATTTTAAGAAACGATTCCGATTAGCTTGAAATGTATATTTTGTTTTCTACACCAAAATTATCATTCTGGACAATGTGATAATTTATCTGGCTAACAAAATTTGCATTTACTGGGATTATGATGGATGGGGACGTGAGCAACACAATACTTCGGTCATCCATAAGCGCCTCGAGTGCTTGACCAAGAATCACTTTGTTATTCTGTGTCTGAACATCGTGGTTCGTTGTACGAACCCTATATAACAGTGGCATAGAAGTGCAACCTTGTTTACCATTAATCCACTGTTTGAAGGCTC
This sequence comes from Atriophallophorus winterbourni, assembly GCA_013407085.1. Taxonomy (NCBI): domain Eukaryota; kingdom Metazoa; phylum Platyhelminthes; class Trematoda; order Plagiorchiida; family Microphallidae; genus Atriophallophorus; species Atriophallophorus winterbourni. The sequence continues at coordinate 64,444 of JACCGJ010008900.1, forward strand.
ACTGAACCTGATCTTACTGTCTCCACCTGACGACGGCAAACCTCCAGAAACCGGTAGTGGTGTGTAAGGGATGGGGATGTGAGCAACACATTACTTTGGTCATCCTTAAGCGCCTCCAGTGCTTGACGAAAAATCACTTTGTGATTCTGTGTCTGAACATCGTGGTTCGTTGTACGAACCCTATATAACAGTTGACATACAAGTAAAACCTTGTTTACCATTAATCCACTGTTTCGAGGCTCACTGAACCTGATCTTACTGTCTCCACCTGACGACGTCAAACCGCCAGAAACCGGTAGTGGTGTGTAAGGGATGGGGATGTGAGCAACACATTTGTAGCAATTTTAAATTTCACTTTCTATTCAAATGTATTTCCATTTCCATCGATGGTTGTTTTAACCAATATATTACACAATCATTTGACCCCACTAACCCACATGTCTGGTTCATTCAGACAGAAAAAAGTTTTCGTTTCAGGCTAATTACAATCGCAGTTACCATCTTATATCGCAAAAGAAGTACTCGACGTCCTCGATCCCATACCCTACAATTCACCTTAGGACACGTTGAAGACTGCTGTTCTAACGCGTACTATGTTTTCTGATGAAGCTATGCTGAAGCAACTGCTTTCTGGTGTAGAATGTCGGGATAGATCGCCGTCACAGCTATTACGTCACATGCGTTCTCTCGTGGGCAACACAAAGTTAGATGATTCTGTCTTACAGCAACTTTGACTGAATTGTTTGCCATCCAGCACCACTGATTTTCTTGACGTGGCCGATGACAAAGTCGGTCTTGACACGGTAACTGAACTAGCAGATAAAATTCACGAACGCTTTACCAGAACCAGTATTAATCAACTATCAGAATGAAGTCACACCTCAAAGCTAGCAGCCACCGTGGCCACGTTGACTAAGGACCTCCCGTCCTTGCAACTCATCATTTCCAACACGGAACGGTCCAAAATGTTTCGATTTAGACTTCAAAGTCGCGATCTTCATTGGGTTCGCTATTACCACCGTCGTTTCGGAAATGCTAGTCGTAATTGTCGCCCTGGTTGTAACAATTACAATTCTGGTGCAACCAGCGAGTCTGGAAACCAGGTAGCCATTCAGTAATGGAGACGACTGCTCAGGGCAAACCCGCTAGTCGCCTCCTGGATGTATATGATGCGTCAAATAAACTCTACTCCCTCGTAAACACCGGGGCTGTGTTTCGCGTTATACAGCGTAGTTGCGGAAAACTTTATCAACGTCCATCAGCCATCACATTGCAGGCGGCTATTGTTTCGAAAATATTGACTCATGGTGAGAAACTTCTTAAACTTGATCTCGGACTTAGACGTGCATTATCGTTTGTCTTTCTGATAGCGGATGTTAAAAATTCTATAATCGTTGTCATCATACATGGAGAGACCCACTCACGATGTTCAGCATCACATCGTTAACGAAAGGCCCTCCAGCTTTTGCTAATGCTCGCAGGTTACCACATAAAAAAGCTAAAAGCGGAAAAACTGTGGATTTGAGCATATGGCTGCACTTGGTGTAAGTGGACCATTTACTAGTCCATTAGCATCGCCAGTACACATGGTTGCCAAGAAGAACGGAGATTGGAGTACTAACGGAGCTATCGTGCATTAAATAGCGATACACAATCTGATCTCTACCCTATTCCGCACATGCACTATTTTTCGCTAAGCCTCGACGGACAATCAGTTTTCTCAAAATTGGACCTCTTACGAGCATACCATCAGATCTTCATGGCCCCTGGGAATATTGCTAAGACAGCTGTAATAACGCTATTCGGTCTTTTCGAATTCCTTCACATACTGTTTGGTTTGCGCAACGCAGCCTAGTCCTTTTAAAATTACATGGATCAGATTCTTCCTGGTATTAATAGCTAGTTCTTTACAAGAGGAGCATGAACCACATCTCCGTGAGATCTTCCAACGTTTTGCACAAAACGGCGTTTCTATCAATCCCGAGAAATGCGCTTTTGGCCAGTCGACTATTGATTTTCTTGACCATAATATTGACAGTAATGTAATAAGCCCGTTGCAAGAAAAGACACGGTCTATACTAGAATATTCAACGACACAAACAATAAAGAGCTTGAGCCGTTTCCTGGGCGTCGTTAACTATTGTGGACGATTTATTCTCAACGCCGCTAAGATACTTTAGGCGCTCCACGATATGCTGAAATGTAACCCTAAAACGTTGCAAATCACAGCAGCAGCAGCAGAATCTGCCTTCGCCGAGGTTAAAAAACGTTCGAGCAATTCTACCGCCTCAAGTCACGTAAAAACTGACAATGACGCGCATTTGGTTATGAAACCTGACGGGTCAAGCTGTAGTCGGAGCTGTGATACAAGAAAACGTAAACGGAGAAATTCAACCACTGTCCTTTCTATCGCGTAAATTGCAACCAGCCCAGGGTAGGCATGACACATTTCGACGCAAACTCTGTCATCTACCTAGGTATTAAACTCACCGGTCACTTACTTGAACGACGTAACTTTAGCGTAATAACCGATAACAAGCCAATCGTTTATGCCTTCAGTTCTCCGACAAATCGACACTCTCCAATAGAAATCCGTCAACTTGAATTCATTGGGTAGTTAACCCCAGATATTAGACACATCGATGACGAATGTATCATTGTCGCTGATTCATTATCACGCTGTTATATCCAACTGATAACCAACGCAGTATTCGACCTCAGAGAACTACCCAGTCTCCAAGAAAACGACTTCAAATTAACCGAAATCGTAGGTAATAAGTCATTGAAATTTTCCCTTGTCGATACTCGATTGCGATGTCATGGTCCACTGTAATATATCGACCGGTAAGCCGAGCCCTTTGTCACGCAAATATATCGCCGTAAGATTTTTGACGTTTTTCATGAACTGTCACTTCTAACGGTAAGAGAGGGGAAGTGCTCGACTCGTCTTTCCAACTGCTGAGTTTTGTTGACAATCGGGTTACCATATGCTGAATTGATAGGATATATATTGAGTATGTTCGGACCAATGTCTCTATTGATTTCATCATACATATCGTGAAAATTATCAGTATCTGTTGCTTCAAGGATACCCAGGTCAATTTCAGCACTACAGTTATTTGCATATCGGACATTGTTTCAAGCTGCTCTGAGAAGTCTTAGGTTTTCATCTGATGGCATACGTTTGAACTCTATGAACAATGCCTGTTTCTCGTACTGGAATTTAGTTATCAAAGAAGCTTCGGATAATTCAATTTTTTCTTATATAATAATTGTAACAAGCATTTGCTAGTTTTAAGATGTTGGTTCTGGTGAAGTTGTCATGTTGAAACTGGCTGGTAAAGCTTGTTCAAATCAAACAGCAAGATTAGGATCTCACATAAGAGTGACGTCTATTCTTGGTTTTGCAGACAATTCGGTGCAGTAAAACATACTTTGGTGAAACTTCATTTTCGCAAATCGACAATCCTCTCCGAAAACATTTGCCTAAGCATAACGACCTTACTAAGACATTCAATGTCTTTTACCATTCCAAATTGTTGAGTGGATCTTTGTCGGAATATTTTATTGGTCAAACTTTGCTTCGCGTGGAACATCCTGCACGAAGAAATCATACTCTCGGAATCAGTCGAGTATCTCGCTTCAAAATTGGACGAATGCATGTCAAGCCATGCGAAATATGGCTGTTCCTATTGATTTTTAAAATATTTCACTTATTTATACTCTATGAATTTCGTCACCTTGGATTTTGTTAAGCTGGGTGCTTCAACTGCCATAAATATGTCTGAATTCTGCGTTTTGAGTGATGACTCGAGACGCAATTAATTTGAGTGTGTGCAATGTGGACCGATGACCCGTTGAATGTGCTAAGTGTCCAGATGTGCGATATCTGTCATGTTGGGCATATGTACATCACTCTCGACTATATGAAGAAGTAGAATAATGACAAATAAGGAAAATTAATAACGCGCACCGTGTAGCTTTTATTTTATCACGGTTTTATAGACGGATAGCATTCCCTTGACCTCAGAGACCCCAAAGACTATATGTGTTCTATCGAACTTACCGCGACTTCGAATCATCTACAAACATGTGCTGAATAAATTGGAGGATAAATAGATTTTTGTTTAAACATTGATTGAGCTTGCAAGCCAATTTTGATAAGGTTGACCTGTTCATTATTATGTGCGCGCAGACGTTGATAGGTTATGCCCATGCGTTTCAACAAAACTCATCAATCACATACATTTCAATCACACATACCACACCGTCAATGAATAGTATTCACTGTGTGTCACAGTCTAGTTGATTAAAAACAACTCTCTTATTCAATAATAATTTTTTTGTTTCTACGGATTCATATTCATCCAAGTAAACAGGTCAAACATAATTTGTTTTATTAAAGTTGGCTGTTGGGTGCTGATCTAAATTTTCTAACCAATAACCATAGTAACCTCTACCAACTGGTAAATCTGGTCGTTGGTTTCTGAACGGCAATTTACGTTCAGGCAAGTAAGCGAAATACAACGGGTCGCGTTTGCATCCAACTGCACCTCCCAAATGACTTAAACAGCACGTCGGACAAAATTTGTGTGAATAAATATCACTCATTCTAGGCACCATTTGTGGATTGTAATCTTTCAAGCGCCGATAACGGTTAAAATCCGACATGGAATATTGTTTTATCGGCGAACTAGGCTGTGGATTATAGTTGACCGTGAAACCAGGTCGACTGTCCTTGATATCACGCTCCAATGGAATTGTTTCGCGTAACTGATTGGGAGTCGGTAGTTTCACGTGGTCTAACAACAATGGCTTGCGTGGTTCGGCCGTGATGCTATGAGGCATATAACAGCCTGTCGTGCCAGGAATTGGTGTTGTATACGTTTTTCGTATTTGTGAAGCAGGTAGCAGACGAGAAGCGGGGTTTCGATCGATCGGGTATCGATAGGAAAAATCTTTTCCGGTGGCCGCCATGTGGAAATATTCACCTTGGAATTAGTGACACTTTTCACGAAAAGAAAACAAATATGACTGTTGTTCGTGTATTGAATAAGAATCAATGGACCTGAAATTAACAAAGTCAATTACATAGTAAAATGAAATTAATATTTCTCTATATAAAATGACGCAAGATTTTAGATTGATGTTTTTACTAAAGGAATCAAATGCAATCCGCTTGAATGCATACCTCTATTCAGATTTCTAACCCACAAAGGAAATTATCATTATTTGGCATTTATATCTGTTGGTTTTGCTGAACTTTTTTGAATAGCAAAATCGCGACTATGAACGGGCTTAATTAGTGCTGGCCTTTTTAGTTATTTCCAACAGTATTTATTACTGACATTTATTTAAGTAGCATATATCGTGGGTTTCATTCCATCAATTCCATTAAATGCTGTAGAGCAGCATTATTACAACCGCTTCGCCATTTGCTTCACCGGTACTGGCAGGAGGAGTGTGTCCCAAAAGAGATGCGAGACACAAAGATCATCACGCCATTCAACAATAAAGGAGATAGAGGCGACCGCAACAATTACAGAAGAATCTCCCTCCTGAATGTTGTAGGCAAATTGTTTGCTAAAGTCTTACAGATCCGGCTGCAAGTTTTAGCTGATAGAATTTACTCGGAATCTCAATGTGACTTTCGCAAGGAAAGATCAACCGTTGACATGATCTTCTCCCTGAGACAACTTCAAGAAAAGTGTCGAAAACAGCGTATGCCACTGTACGCTGTTTTTATTGATTTAACGAAGGCATTCGACTACGTCAGCAGGGAGGGTTTTTTTGAAATGCTTTATTTGATAGGCTCCCCCTAAGACTGCTAAAGCTCGTTATTTCGTTCCACTCAGGCATGAAGGGCTCAGTCCATTTTAACGGTTTCAGCTCAGAAGCCTTTGAAATTCGCCGAGGCGTCAAACAATGGTGTGTTCTGGCTCCCACGCTGTTCGGCATTTTCTTTGCTCTGCTTCTGAAGTACGCTTTCAGGACGAGAACAGAAGGTATTTACTTACGCACGCGAAATGATGGCAAGCTTTTCAACCTAAACCGGTTGAGAGCACAAACCAAGGCACGAAATGTGCTAATTCGTGACCTGCTGTTTGCCGACGATGCAGCCTTTATTGCTCACTCCCAAGAGCACCTTCAGTCTCTAATGGACTGTTTTTCGTCGGCATGCAAAGACTTTGGTCTAACAATCAGCATGAGCAAGACCAAAGTTCTTGGCCAAGGGACTGTATCGCCTCCCATCATAACTGTTGGAAACTGTCCGCTTGAATCAGTACATCAGTTCACATAACTTGGTTCAACCATTGCGGATAACCTCTTGCTAGACACGGAGGTTGATGAGCGGATTGGCAGAGCAGCTGTCATTCTGTCTTGTTTGAACTATCGTGTTTGGGGTAACCGCAAGCTGACTGTAAAGACAAAGATGATTGTACTAAATGCTTAACTGTAGGCAGTGAAACCTGGGTCACCAACGCAAGACACAAACGGAAGCTGAATGCTTTCCATCTGCGAAGCATCCGTCGTATCTTGAACATATCCTGAATGGACAGAGTGACTAATGCTGAAGTGCTTTCGAAAGCTGGTCTACAGAGCATGTTCACTCTATTGCGACAGCGCCGCCTGCGCTGGCTTGGTCATGTCTACAGAATGAAAATGGTCGTATTTAGAAAGATCTACTCTATGGTGAGTTGCAACTAGGAAGTCGACCATTGGGCAGACCGCACTTGCGGTACAAAGACGTTTGTAAAAGAGATATGAAGGCTCTTGGCATTGACCCGGCGAGTTGGGAAGAACTCGCTCTTGACCGCTCACATTGAAAGCACTGTGTAAATCGTCGTCTGCAAGCTGGGGATGAGCAGATACAGCTTTTGGCTGCTGAACGCAGATCACGCCGCCAACGTGCAACTGACGCAATACAACCGAGTTGTGACTTTCGTTGCCAGCGCTGCTGGAGAGATTGTTCCTCCCGAATCGGATTGTTTAGTCATTCCCAAAGCTGCAAAACTTGAACATTCACGCGATTGTGATGTACATCCATGGTCGACATCGACCGAAGGAGGCCAACAACAACAACATCGTGGGTTTCAGCCAACATGTTAAGTTCGATCTGGACTAAGTAGAGCTTTTACAAATTTACAAAATTACCTAAATTTAAATTGTGGTGCTCGCATGCTTATCCCGTATACATCATACAAGTACGACATTGTATACTTACATTTAGTTCCATCGTTTTTCATATTTCCAATCAAAAACGTAATTATCAGAGATTTTTGCATTTTAAAATGTGCCAAACTCATAAGTGGGTTATAACCATCACTCAATTAAAAATGGTGAGCAAATCACGATGATGAATCAACTGTCTCATTGCGCGGATTGCATGATCGTATTCGCGTTGTTTGTACTCATCTCATTTAAACTGTAGGACCAGAATCCAATCGCCTATAAATGGTGAACAATTAGCGAATAAAGTTTAAAGCCACTGCTACATAAGGTTGCCATAACCAACCAGTTCATTTACGTGAGTAACTGGTGTGTGCGATGGAAATGCAAGCAACTATTGATTTTGGTTTCAAGCCAGTGGGTTTAACCCACATTAACCTAAGCATCGGAACGAGAAATTGATCAGATTTATAAGGCCTCCTTTATCGGACAATAGCTTCATAGCTTTAACCTTGTACAACAATAAGAAGCATTTCGTTTTTATAAAACCACTATAATTAACAAGGTTTTTGCAACTGCTCATTCTCAAAATTATTAGAAAAGAAATATTTAGTTAACAGACGCGTACACGTAATATCGCACAGTTAATGGTCATTTTCGCACCTTATTCTCGAATCTCGAATGTGGTTATGTTAGTAAGAATAGTTGAATAATTTTTTTATTCTTAGGAAGCGAAGTCTGAAATAGGCGGTAGTGATAGAATCAATTCCACTAGAAAACTACAAACTAAGGCTGGACTTTATGCTATTGCATTATCTCAAAAGTACTCGTCACCTTTCGTCTAACCTGGAGTGCATTGTATAGAAATCGAACATCATCACCATGGTAACGTGTTTTTGAAATCACATGATCTTAAATTATTGCACGCTAATGATTGCATCGATTACAAGCTTTAGATTGGATGAATTCGCCTTAAAACTGA